>OX453278.1:19969497-19989497 GCA_949710005.1 Ricordea florida | reverse complement strand
CTATTCGTTAATTTGTAGATCTCATTTGTGAACTACTCCTTCATAATAACCAGGGGCTACAAACTGCAGTCGTCGCATTTTTTCGGCTCCGATGTTCTTTCTAGTATTGTTTTTTATTTTCTCACTGTTTCTCCATATTCTTCATCATAATTTAAACTAGTTTGGTTTTTCCAATCCGTGAGAGGGACACACTTGTAAGAAGGTCGGACTGGTGGTGTACTCAAATTTAAGAAACTAGCTGATTACTTGCCTCGGTGCAAGTTTTGTAATTATAGAAGCAGAACAAAGTAGCAGGGAGTTTTTTGTTGTTCTTGTTGTTGTTTTGTTTTTGCTGTTTGTTTGTTTTGTTTGCTTTGTTTTTAATTTTGTCAGTGCTTTAACGGTTTGGCCACAACAGCATTTAACCAACAATGAAGGATCGAACAGCCAGGCGCATTCGCGGCAGCTAACTGAGTTCTTGAATTATGAATATTAAATGAGACAAAATGATAGCTGGAAGATATGGATAAAAGAGTCTATTCACTCCCGTGATCAGCGGCCATGTTTTAGCGGAAAAAAATATGTTTGCATAAGAATAGAATTTTTAAATTTCTGTGGGATCAGTTTGGGAAACCAACATGGACGCCTTTTCTTTGTTTGGGGTCACCAACATGGCTGCCGTGACGTCATGTGCATACACTCTATAGCAGATTTTCTGGGTACACAATTAAGCCATGGGAAAGTTGTCATGATTTCGAGATGATGCAATATTTCCGGCCATTCACGAGCACAAATAAACGCTCTGATGTAAGGTACACCATGTGTTAAACGAGTTCAGTATAAAGATAATTGTTGTGTTTCTTTTTGACCCCACGAAAAAGTTTCACATTTAGCTGAACATACAAGAGAATACGGTCCGAAAAATTGTCCAATCGTAGGACGCATATTAACTAAAAGATATAACAATATCTTTTGTGTAACCGATCCCACCAAAGCAGACAAGTAACAGGCCGTACAAGTTTTTAGACGTCATCAGAAAGAGTTCCGAAACAAATCACAGTATTAACAATGATTGGTTTTTAAAGCCAGATTTATATAATGACAAAAAAAAAACAAAATGAAGACAAACACGCAAAGTTCAAAACAAGCAAATAGAAATTATAGAAATGTGGTGAAATGTCTCTGGAGGCTGGAGCGAGGTTTTGACAAACAAAGTAATCACTATGGTAACAAGGTCGATGAGCGACGTCGAAACCAGTGAATTCGTTTCATGGAGGAAAGGTTAAGTACGTCTACTACTGCTCATATTTCGTCACCAAAGGCACAGTAATCCTTTTTTAGAAAAAGAGTAGCACCACAAGTAACTACATAAAGTAAACCATGGATAAACGGAGAAAGGATTTGTTATAGTTTTAAAGGAAACGCGAAGAGAAGTGGCAATTATTCAAGGCCCAGAACTCGGAGATTTTCCCGCTTGTAAATTCTGCGGATCCAGCGAATAATTTGAAGAATATTGGACAACGTTGGTGTTCACGATTGGAGGCGGATAGTCCTGGCATATAATAGTGTATTGAGTGTGACAAGTTTTTTTAGTCCAGGTTGAAGAGTGCAATATCCTTGGACTCTTCCAATTCGTGTTTTCGTGGTGTAATTCGATTGCTTTCACTTCCAGAGGACGTTTCTCAATACGGTTGTTTTTGCGCAAACGGATGTCTATTGTGGGACGTGAGAGGCAAGCAGCATTTCCCAAATAATTATTGAACACATAAACCGGAATGTAATACTCTGATTTGCGTGGAGCTAGAAGGCCAATCGAAGAGAATCAGGCATCCACTGCTCTTGTTTGAAATTGAAAACTTTAAGCTTCCATTTTCCTACCACCCAAGGATCTCTGGAATGCTCACTTTCATCTGTGTCTAGTTTTGTCCGAGTTAAAGGACTACCTAAGTTTCATTGCATGGAATCGGATTGATCTAGTTCCATGGAAAAGTACGAGAATTTGGGCCTAGTTGGTGAAGGCTCGTATGGCATGGTAATGAAATGCAGACACAAAGAATCGAACCAAATTGTAGCCATCAAGAAATTCATCGAGCCCGAGGATGACAAAAATATGAAGAAAATTGCTCTCAGAGAGATCAGAATGCTCAAGGTGAGTTATAGAACTCTTCCCTTTCTTTCATTCTGGAATTTGTGTCATCAAAGTCAGCGTTTTGAATCAGGAATTAATTCGAAACTTCAAACATTGTAATTGCAATAGGACAGCAAAGTACGGAAGAAACATATCTTCTCTATTAAACACACAAACGCATACATTTTGTTTGTTTTCGTAGTGTAAAGTCTTGCGGATTGCCAATATTTATTGAAGTGCAGTAGTAAGGAATCTGTGAGTGTTTGTAGAAACCTGAAACTGCTGTATCGCTCATGATATCAAATAAATTATAGCAAGTTCGAATTTGTGGACACATTCATGCCGTTGCATATGTTCGAGGGTTACTTTTACTTTTTAAAGTCTTATTTTTGCAAAACTGACAACAAAAAAGGTAGAAGTGGAATAAACATAGTACGAATATAAAGTGTCTTCGATTATTTCCGCATTGACCGAGACAGTGTCATTGTACATGTATAACTCTGAGTTTCACTTAGTTAAATTTATCGAAGGATGTTGTTTTGGAACTTTATATTTGCTTTATCTCTTCCTCAGCAGAAAGGAATAAGTGACGCCTTCCTCGCCTTTTGCATACCATGTCCGTCTTTTTTTTGACTCAAATTGTGCTATACGTGTAAACTGAAAGGAATATTCCATTCAAGAAACATTTTTGTTTTCGTTACAGCATTTAAGTGCCGTTAATTGCAGGAGATCATGCTATGTCGTTGAACACTGCTCAAGTTTTCTCTGTACATCTTTTATTTTACTAAGTGCATTTTTACTACCATGTTTGAAGAAATATCGAACTAATGGTCGCGTTGTTTATTCCAGTTGCCGGGCTCGTAGTTGGGTCGATTCAAAACTAAAACAATATTTATCTTGAATACTCGAATATTTGCATTCTGAAGTTGACACTAATGAGTGATATTTTAATTATAATGCAGTTCTATTTTTTACTTGACATGTTTTTCCTATCCATCTTGCTTTTTCAGTCATACTTCACTTTTTGCACGCAACAAAAAAATTGTGTTTGCAAATGTACCATGTAACACAGGACAGACCGTGCCAATTAAAATGTTTGTAAACACCATTAGAATGAAACCTTGCATTGTTTTGAAAGTGATCTAATGAGTTTCTAACTAATTTGATCAACTAAAGCTAATTGAGGCTTGTATGCAGGTCTTTTTCGTTATTTAGTACTTCCAGTTTGGATGTTTTCTCAAGCTATTAACCACTACTGCATGTTTAATTTCATTATGCCCAAGTTACACTTTGCCCATGCATCTGTAAATGCAAATGTGTCAGTCCATAAACTGGAATTTATTGTCTTGTAAAAAGCATTAATAATTGTTGAATTGTGATAGGTGTCATTTTAATACTCTCATTTCATCAATTTGATATTGAGTTACAAGCCACATAGAAAGTAAATGCGAGAATAACTTTAATACTAAACTCATTGATTACTACTTCACAGACTGTACCATGTAATAACTAGGTTTCATCGTCCCATGGTTTCTCTTCTGCAAGAATGCTCACGGGAGGTCAATTGCTTGGGATTAGTCTGGTACATCAAATGCATGTTGGAAGTATTTTTTCATTCATTAACAGAATGCATGTCCTTATACATGTCATTCTTCCCTGGGTCAGACATTTTGTAAATTTGACCCGACTCTATAAGTAGCATACAGGTAGGGTGAATTATCTTAACATGCATGTAGCACTAGGACTGGTAGGTCCACTTAGAAATGCATGCATTACATAATTAGGCAATTTTAAAAGATAATTTCCAAATTAATTAACCAGATTTCCAAAAGGACTATGAGGGAAAATAGAATGCTTTTCCTGAGTTATTATTCTCAATTATGGCTTTTCCCAAGCCATTTTACTCGGAGTCAAAAACTTAAGAGTGAGTTAGGACATAATTATTAACATTTTGAGGTTTTATTCAGACATCATGCCTGAGTAATAAAGTAAAATTGGATCAAAATTTGATTTTACATTCAATCCCCACTGACGGACCCTTTGTATTGCATAATGTTTGTTTTAAAGGCAGTTAACCTAGAGCTGTTATTATATAACTACAATAGTATGTGTGCTCTGTTTGGCTAATGAGCGTGCAAGATTTCCTTGTAGTGACAGGGCATTATCAAATTTTTTCAAAAAATTCATTTTACTTTACCTTGATTTTACTATACCTTGACTGTATTGAACTCGCTATCGCTTGGTCAATACATCAAGGTCTTAGTCTGAGATTTCCTTGTAATGACCTCACTCTCAATTAATAAGTAGTATTTATTTTGGGAGGAGAGTTTTGTCTTTTATTATCCAACTAAAGCAATCCACGGGCCAATAGCTAAAATCTGCTAGTAAGATTCCTTGATTTGTGGTTCCCTAGGGCCAATATTTTACCTGTTGCAGATTGAGTAATGTCCCGAAAAATCCTATGGTTTATTCAAAGTTGTATTTTCGTCTTTCAAATCAAGCTGCCAGATGGTATGAACTTTTTTTGTCAGTGGCCAATGCAAAACTCCAAAATGGATAGCTAGAAACTAGATTAAATCCCCTCCAATACCCTTTGTTGATCTTGAAATACAAACATTTTCAGCAAATCTTCAGGCTCACGTTTTTTTCAGTACACAAAATCTAAGTGTAGTTTTCAGTCATGTAATAAATCTCTTATTAACCAAGCTTGGGCCACGCCCGGTGTAGTATAATTAATTCATTTTCTTTGTTAGTTAGGGTTAGGTACATTGTTAAGAATGCTTTGTGTTCTTTGTTTTACATCAGTTGTGTGAATGAATTATATTACACCAGAGATGAGCCCCAAGCTTGTTTGGGACTGTTTCAGGAGAAGAATGTTATCAGCTCCAGTCTATTTTGTACAGACCTCACTGCACTCGGCCTGCACTGTTGAGACCTGGAGCCAATATTCTTCCACTATGCTTGGTCAATGAGATACATGTACATACTGTATGTTGTAGGTTAAAATGAATTTCCAGTCAAAATGGTTCCAAACTAATTTGATTTGATTTTTCCTTTGTTTTAAATAATTATTATTGGAGGATTATGGAAATTCATCTAAAACAAATCAAACTACATGTAGTTTGGAACCATTTTGACCTATGACGTATACAATACACTGTATTTCTCAACCAATAAGGTGGCATATTATACTATTAAATTCATTTATATTCCTTCTTCATATTTATAAAAGTTACCCATTTTTGTACTCCTTTTTGCCAGCTTTTGAGACACGACAACCTGGTCAACCTAATAGAGGTTTTTCGCCGCAAGAAACGGTTATTCCTGGTGTTTGAGTTTGTGGATCACACTGTATTGGATGAATTGGAGAGATGTCCAAATGGCTTGGATGAACTTACAGTGAAAAAAGACTTGTGGCAAGTGCTGAGAGCAATTGAGTTCTGTCACAATCATAATGTAAGTAATGTAGAACACTTCATGATTTATTTAAAGTGGTTTTCACTCAACCAGGTGCATGTACAAAAGTCAATTCAGGATCTCAAAGCAAAAGCACTGTATGTAACAATGAGGCTGTAAAAATTTAGCTTGGATTATGGGAACTAGACTTTGGAAACCCATGCTCTGTATTAAGTTTTTTGCCTCATCATTTTACTGTTAGAAAATGCATGTAGGTATGCAAAACCAAAGATGTTTTTTTCCTGGTGCTGGCTGACTTAATCTTAATTTCATTTGAATGGTATGTTTTATTCATTTGCTTGACCTCACGAGCCTGAAGCAATAACCCGTACGAAACGGAATACGTTTACACAGCGCTGCTTTAGCGACTTACAAGCGCTGCAACGAACGTTGCATAAAGGTTGCACGAACGCTGTTTTCTTTGCGTTGCAGCAGTGCCGAAAAATGACTGCGTGAGTGCTGCATTAGCGACAGTGAGCGCTGCACGAACGCTGCAAGAAAGATACAGCTGAATGGCCGCACGGAGCGCTGCTGTCGAATAGCAGTGTTTATGCAGCGCTGTGCAGAGCTGCGTAAGCGCTACAAGGAAAATCTGATGTGCGTGATCAGGCTACAGGTCATATCAAGCTCGCTAGCTTACTTGTGGTTCACGTTCTTTGCATGGTTCTTCATCGAAAGCCGTTCAGTCATGCAATCGTCACGAGCTATTGTAGGCTTACGAAAACAATTTACGACTCAGGGCTCAAAGTTTATTTTTGGCTTTGGGAGCACTTGTGCGACCAGGTGTAAATTTTTAGGCGCACTGCCGAAATTTTGGGCGTACAGTTAAAAATTTTAGGCGCACAGCATCAAATACTGGGAGCACCTACTCCAAACGAATACTTAACGCTCCAAAACGAGCGACCCGGGCTTCGTATTGCAATACGGGCCTGCTAGAGGTACTGAAAACAACAAAAACAAATAAAAAAATCAGGATATTTCACACAAGAGTTAAGCTTCGATATTAACTAATGATTGAACAGAAGTATCCTCTCTATCCGATTGCTTGTTGTTTGCCTCACCTTTGAAATTTTGTTCACGACTGAAAGATTCTTAATTTTTCAACATCTGGGTATTCGTGAGAACTAGCACGAACTTTGCTCATTTGGCTAGCTGAAGCTTTCGTTACAAAACGCAGCATTCTGTAACTGTTGAGCGCGAAGAACGAGCAAACGATTTAATTCTCACTTCTAGTTTTCCGCTTGGTGACCAAGAAAACTAACGGCCTGCATTTCTGACTCGTACTAGCTTAACGGAAGCCCCAGTAAAAACAGAAAGCAATACTACCGAAACAGGTAGACCGCGAATTAAAAGATACGCGTGACGGTTGATTTTGGCGCTAAACGTCAACGACTTAGGTCACGTGGCTTTGTCTTTCAAACCAAAAACATGAACTCACGTGACCACATTCCAGAACTCTACGATAAGTGAGGAGGAGCGTTGCGTGACGAAACTAATAACGGCTGTGTAGCAGACTACAATAGTTGCCCTTTTTGCTTTTCTTCCTTCTCTGGTCACAAGTATGTTGCAGCTAAAAGCTTTTTATAGCATCCCAGAAGGAGTCGACAGGTGTGAAGTCATCTTCACTGAAAGTATAATACAGAATTTTGAAGATCTCATGCAAGTAATTAGAGTTAAAATTGAGAGTTTACAGTTTATACCTGACACGGAACTACGAGTACTGTGCGCGGATGATGAGAACACGTTGGTAACCATACGCCCGAACGACTCCTTCCACGATGCCTGGCGTTGTGCTTCCAAAGTGCAAGGAACGACATTTCGGCGTTTAAAGATAAAAATCATGTGGCAACCTAAATCAACACCTGAGTTAATTTAATTCTTCGAAGGCAAATAGTCACCCGTAGCGCAAACATTTGGCCATAACTTTGAAACAAATTGAGTTGACACTCTGAAGCGGTTACCAACATCGGAAAACTTTCCTGGAAAGAACCCTGAGGCTGGATCTCCGCCTTCCGCCATAATGGAGTCGATAACACTTCCTCTCAAACTTTCATCGATTGATTTTCCTCGGTAGTAACTTCGCCCTTTGCTGTTTACGGAGAACGCCATTCTTTGGCTCGCTCTTCGGAATGTGACCACGTGAGTTCGTGGTTTTGGTTTGAAAGACAAAGCCACATGACCTAAGTCGTTGACGTTTAGCACCAAAATCAACTGTCACGCGTATCTTTCAATTCGCGGTCTACCTGTTTCGGTAGTAGCTTGAAGACATTTATTAGTCACCTTTAGCTCACCTTTACGTTGAACCAAAAGATAGCGAAAATACTATTGTTTTTTTTTTACATCAACTCGACTTCCCACTTTCAGGAATTATTACGTGTTTTCATCATTCAAGTTAACAGAAAAGTTCCACACATTTCTCTTTTTGACCTGATCATCGATTGAGCAAGAAGCACGTGCTTCATTCCTTCCATTTCGTCATTTGCATGTGTCAGCGGGTCAGCGGAGTTGTTTACAACACAGAACGTGGGAAAAAAATAAACGTTCGAGTTCGGAGAATCCACTGGGAAAATAGGCTTAAAGATCACGAACAGAACACACAGCGATGAAAGGAAAATGGTGCAACTTTCTTACTTGATGCCTGGTTGTGTTATATCTATGTTTATATTTATATTTATCAATCGGAGTACGTTAGATGGTCAGGTGAGTAAGCACTAGAAAAGTCGCACTGTACTTTGGTTTTTAAGGCGCGGTGGTGCGACCGCACATAATTTTTTAGGCGCACAGCCAAAAATCCAGTCGCATATGCGACCAGTTGGTCGTTAACTTTGAGCCCTGCGACTCATAGAACTGCCATAACTAATACTCTACAACGAGTAAACAACACAGAATAAAACTTCCAACCTTTAATGTGAATATAAACTTTCATTGATCCACACGACGACACAACTTGAAAACAAAATATATTAATCTCCAGCAAAACAGTTTCCGCGTTTTGTAATATTGTACAATGCAAAATTTACATATTTCTACTCACCCCCAATTTTCATTTTTTTTAGTTTCCCATTCTCTATGCTCGGCTTTTAAGGTAGCTGAAGCGCCCTGTTCCCTCTTGTCTTTGGGAATTCTTGAAAGCGGCATGACATTGAACTCCTTCGTCTCTATTCAGTAAACGTGCCTTATTTTGCGGATGTCTTTGCCTTCTCCGGTTGTGAGTTGACTGTCGTTGATGATTCCAAGTTTAAATAGTATATAGTTACTTGCTATCGAAGCTACAGAAACACAGCTACAAACGCCCTGGCCAGAACTGTTGATCCGCGATCAGTTTGTTCAGTTAATTCAAATTTGAGCGCGCAAAGTGAAACTGCCTCGACTGGAGTCACAAGGTCTTTCAAGGTCTCAATGAATGTACCAATAGGATGAAAGATTTCTTTATCTACCACTTGTAGCTAGCCAGATTAGGTTTCCGAAGAGAATGGTTTACCCAGGTCGTTTACCTGGTGTGGTGTATTCTGCCCCGGATTCTGCCTTCTTTTAGCATTTGTAAATAAGGATCTAAATCCAACTTTTGCCACTAACTTCACTCTTTTTGCACACGATCGTCCGTCACGCGACATGTTCTTTGATGTCCTATATCTCAACCGTCGAACTCAGCAGCTGTGTTGTCAGAGACTTCCGATTTGTCTGCAAAAGTCTCTGCAAAGACTGTCGTCCGCAACAAAGCGTTTGCCATGCCGCTGATTAAGCAGCATCGCATTCTCAGATATTGCTTGTGGGTTCGTGTGTCGGTTCGTGTCATTGAATGTAAAATAGTCTTTATTCGGTGATTTGTTTGGTTCCGTTCCGTCAATTTTCAATGATATGTTTCTGCGCCAACCTCCAAACAACCATAAAAACGTGTGACGCCCAAGTCGGTAACCGAATCTTCATCTTTCTGAAGCCTCAATGCACAAACCAATAAAGGTTCTCATGAACGCGGTCGACAGCCGTGCAAAACACCAGCGGCGATTTGATGGTCAAGGCAATAAATTGTTTTGAAAGGTATCTCTAGTGATTTACTTTGCTTTTTTGAAGTCTTTTTGGTTTCAATTCATCCCTGATCTTAATTAATTAAAGGTACGCACGTACTACACAGCTGCAAGTCGATCGCAGCGTTGTGAAACGGTATTGCAACCTTTAACATCGCTAGAAAAAGGTTCCAGTTTAAATGTTTAAATTGGATCGTCATTGCAGCTTTAAAGCAGCGGCTTGCAGCGCTGCTTTACCGATGCTTTACCTATGCTTTACCCTGGCAAAATTTTGCAGCGCTTTCGCAGTGCACGATATTTTGGGTTGGCTGCTTGAGCGACTCACAAGCACTGCTTTAGCGACGCTTAAGCGCTGTGCAACCAAAAAAGTGAACTGTCGCAGCGCTGCAGCAGCGCTGTGTCGTTTGTACGGGAACTGCTGCCAATGGTAGTTAATGAGATTTTTAGGGTTTTATTCATTATATTCTTTAATTCATGTCAAACTGATCAAACCAAGCATTCTCCAAACTACATTGTAACATATAGTACAAGTACATGGATACAAGTCACTTACTAGAGAGAGTGGAATGGTTTGGCATCTTTTAGTGTTGGGTCTTTTCCTTTCACTGAGAATTGATCAAATATGTGCTTATGATCTCTTATGTACATGTATTCCAAACAAAATAGTCTAGTAAACAGATTTAAGTTCCTTTTGGTGGTGCAGAAATGTACATGACTTGTACAGTGTACATGTATAGAGGATATTACATGGCCGCACAGAGATACAAAATTTCTCTTTGAGTGTTGAAGTGAAATATTTTATAGATACTGGTGAAATTTCCACATAAAACAACTTCGGCAAATCTTCCTGGATGTTGTACCAGCTCGGAAAAAATATTGATGTGAAAATTTGGCAGCTCATCGAGAGAGTCACCAGTAACCGTGCCGCATTCACACCTCTAAGCCATGTTTTGAATGAAATTTCAAAAGAACCAGCCAAGTGCCTGAGCAGAAAGCTCTCTTGTAATTGGCTAATCATGTTGGTAACCATGGTGACACCAATTTCCTCACACGTGATATCTTCGCAATGAAGATATGATTTTTTAGTAAAAGGAAAAATCCTGGTATTTCATCAGTATCTAAATAATAAAATTATTAACAAGTAAATTGATATGAAGACTTTGAAACTCCTGGGCCTGATAAATGCATAAACTTGCCTTGGCTAATTTTAAATATTTACTGAATAGCCATTTACCCAATTGATAGCTCTATCCACATTTCAAACAACTCAAGTGTGTTTTGAAATAAAATTAATAGCATTGATTGAAGCGTTTTTGATGTCTGGGAATATGACAGCCTGCCATCGCCAATGCCTAAATACTACTCCTTCTGACTGGAAATTGAACTCACTAACCAGCAGATTACTGTGCCCCTATTTGTTCTATTTTGTGAATAAGTTATTTCTTACAGATGCACTGAGCTAGGCATCATTTCTGGCTCTTGATTTGCTCTTTATAATTTAACACATTCAAGAAAAAAAATTGGCTAAGCAAGCACAAGAAGCCTTTGGACAATGCAACGTTAAGCTTAATAACTAGCGTGAACATATGCAATTCTATTGCTTTTATTGGGAAAATTTCTTCATGTACTTATGCAAAAACATTTTTTATAATGAAAAATCAATGTTATTTGGGTAGCACTCGCAAACTTAATCTTTTCAAGACTATAGGTTGCATCTTTTGAAGAAGACAGTGGAATCAAAAGAGCAAATCCTATTTAATAGTCTATGTGTTTAATACTGTGTAACTTCCTGATCCAGGACCACCCAAATAAATCTTCATACAAATTTTGAATGTCTGTTTTGACGCTGAACAACAGCTTTGTGTTCCTACCGACTATGATGATTCTCTTTCAATCTTGATGTATGTTTTGTACAGTTATAGAGCAAATTATATGCAGTTTAAGTGATATATAGAACATTTGTAAGGATTCTGTTGTCTAGAGAGTTGACTGTGATTGAGTAATTTGTGTAAAAATTTGTTTAAGTGGCCTAATGCTTTAAGAAGTCACACAGTAATATGCAATGTCCTAATTTGTTAAATATACCAACAGTGAATTGATGTAATTAGAATTTGAAATGTACTGAAAGCCCTAGAGAAATGTTCAGTTAGATTATAATTATTGTTGATTTTTTCATATTTTTTAGATTATTCACAGAGACGTAAAACCTGAGAATATTTTGGTGTCCAAATCTGGTGTTGTAAAGCTGTGTGATTTTGGATTTGCTCGAACATTAGGTAATCATCCATTTGTCTTCTGTTTTTATTTGCAATGTACATCCATTAACTAAACAATTAACAGGCCTTCTGACAGGGTGCGCGGGTGCGGGACCGCACAATTCGATCAAAGCCGCACAATCCCGCACAATTTCTGAAAATCCGCGAAATCCCGCACAATATGGAAAGATTTGGTTAAAAATCTAATTAAATCAGTATTCCCATCGATTGCCAAGGTTTAAAGAAACTTTTTAGGCTATATTTAGGCTATTTACCTAGCAAAACAATCGAGAAATCCGCCACTTTCTGCGATTGAACAGCTCGAGCGGATATAAAAACAACAAGGCGGCTCTTCATAGCTCCGTGCCGGCCTGGGTACTAGTCTCAGTCTAATCTTGTCTCGGTGTTGTGGTGTTTGCAGCAATTTCAAGCGTGAAGAGTTTTAAACCTTCACGAGATAATATTCGCTCTACATATCAAAGACAGTACAAAAATGTCGGGATTTTTCATAAAGTAACTTGTTCTGGTCGAAAACATTTTATTTCGAAGCGGAATTATGCCCGGGAATTACGATTTTAGATAAACTTAATCGATTGTGTCACGCAACATGATTTTGTTGATACAAACTTTGGCCAAAGTTGTAGCAAAATAGGAATTTGGTTTATGTTTAATTGCCAAACTAAGAGGAGAGTTGTTGCACTTTTCATTTATCCAGGAATTCCTCCATGTCGGTTTTTTTGGGCCCGGTGATCGAATATTTGTTTGTTTACACGATTGCGCAATCCCGCACAATTCCCGCACAATCGCCGTTTTTTACCGCACAATTTGCCTCCCAAAACCCGCACAATTTTCTTTTTTTTCCCGCACCCTGTCAGAAGGCCTGAATTAAGTTCTTGTGAAAATAAGTAACATTAAGGTACGTATCATTGAGAAGGCTTATTTATAGTTTTTTCTTCCCCTTTGGGGTCAGTTTGAGTCTCTCTGTGTAAATGTAATAAACATATTCCAGTAAAAACTAGAAGATGGAGGGAACCCTGTTTAAACGTTTGTAATCACTATACTATGTTCTGTAATTTTAGTTTGTTGCAAAGTCCCACGCGTTTTACCAGCTTGGTTGTTATGTTTTGATGAATTTATCTTTTATTCTTAATTAATGTTCTAGTGGTGGAACAAACATTTTATCGTTACTTCTAGAAGGGCTTTATTTAACAAATAATCTCCAAAGGCAAAGTGATTATCGGTGAATATTCACCAAGACGAAGTCAAGGTGAATATTCAACCAATAATCCCTGAGCCTGAGGAGAATAATTGTTTTAGTATAAATACACAGGTGATTATTTCCAAAAAAAGAAAAGAGCAAGCATTGTAAAACACCAAAAAATTTTACTTCATCAAAAGCGCCCGAACGACTGGCAGCCATTTTGTTCGTCGAGGTGATTATTGGCTGATAATCCGAGATAGCGAACCAATCAGAGTGCGCAAATTTGTATAATCACCTGAGTATTTATAATAAAGACAAATAAGCAGAACTTGGTATAAAGTAGTTTGGCTGTTAAGACAGTACCGGTAGTTGTTGGTGTTTGAGCTCTGGGATTAAAATGTTTGCTTTATAGCCACTGCCCCTGGTGAAGTGTACACAGACTATGTGGCCACCAGATGGTATAGGGCCCCTGAGCTGTTGGTAGGAGACACTAACTATGGCAGGTAAAAATTAACCGTTGATGTTCACTGCATGGCTGTTAATCAAAAATGATATTGAATGTCCAAATTGTTAGTTGAAACAGTTGAACATTGCTATCTTGAACTCGGTTATCTCACACTTTGCAGTCTAACTCAAACTCTTTTGTTGTACTTGTTGTTGTTGTTGTTTTTTGTTTGTTAGTTTTCAGTGCATTACAATGAAGTACATGCATCAATCCGTGCCATCTCAAACTATTTTTTGTGTCCCTTGAGAGCTCAAGTTGGCGTGGTTTGCCTGTATTTAGGATCTTATTGAATACAAAAGCTTTTAGTCTGGTACTGTAGGCAGCTGAGGTCAAAGTGATTATTCACCTGTTACATGGCTGTCTTCTTCATGCCAAGAGACACATTAACCAGTGGCAAGAAATTTAAGTGCAGTTGTTAAATACATGTACAATTTGTTGAAACAATTAAATGTTTGTGAGGGTGAGTACAGCAGATACTTTATAACAAAATGAATCAGATTGCTGGTACACAACTCCTTGAACATGTATTTTTCTTTGCAGGCCTGTGGATGTATGGGCAGTGGGTTGTTTGTTAGCTGAGATGTTGACAGGGGAACCATTGTTTCCTGGTGACTCTGACATCGATCAGCTTTATCACATTACCAAGACTGGTAAGTAGGGGTTCTGAAAACGTGCTTGACTTCTCAAGGAATTAAATAAAAGAGTAGTCAAAACAAAACTTATTATACTTGGAGCAAGAGCTGCATGTTTCATCACAGCGTTGTTTGCAGCAGTAGAACGTTCCCATAGATGATAGTATATTCCTAGTAACATTGCATTCTTTATAAGCTGCATGTCAGGGGCGGATCCAGGGGTGGGGGGCGTGGATTGGGTGTCTGGCCACCCCCCATTGGAACATCCCATTTTTAAATCCACTGCCTTGGAAATTTATTAATTTAAAACTATGCAAATTTGCAATTTCAAAACGAGGCTTGGTAGTGAAATTTGCTCGTCTGACGTAAATATACTTTACGTCATAGAAAGTGTGACGTACGGGGTTCTATTCACGAGCTGTTTGTGTTCCCTCTCTTCACATGTGAAAATAAAGCTTATAGAATTCTACAAATCAGCTTTATGGAATAAAATTATCGTGTTACTTGTAATAAACATGCGTAAGGACTATTGCGAAGTTTTGGGGCAGCCGTTGTAAAAATTTAAACTTACCGTTTCCTTTGGTGGCCGATTGATATCAGCCACCCCCCATTAAAAAATCCTGGATCCACCCCCCACCCCCCCCCCCTTCCATGTACAGGGTTTTCAACAGTTTTTCTGACAGTACTGGACGTGACAGGTTTTTACGCCGCTGAAAAACCCTCAGATATTGGTCTTAAGGTACCGGACATGGAATGGGAAACGACCGAACGATGTCTTAAAGATGGTGGTAAAACAAAAATTTAGGCACAGGTTTAATGTGTTTTAGTTGGTGGAAATGCCTTGATGTGCAACATTTCGAAAGATTGCAAAGCAACTCCCATAAAGCAAATTATTGTCCGGTGACATAACTGTTCTACCTTTTAAGAATAAGATAAAGTACGTGTAGTCTTCCAACGATTATAAAATTTAAAGTGTTCCTGTTGTCCTCCGTTATCTTGTTATTTTGCAAATCAAGTCATTATTAATGTTCCTATATTTTGCTGATTAGGTAATCTTACTCGAAGACACAAAGAGATCTTCCGCATGAATCCACTTTTTGAAGGCATGAAGCTAATGGAGGTGAAGGAAGTTGAGCCTTTAGAGAGGCGAAAAGAATTCGCCAGAGTTTCAGCTGCCGCTATGGATCTTCTTAAGGTAAACTGCGACCTCTGTTATTGTTTAAATTGTGCCTCTGGGTTTTCATTTTAATGATAATGATAATGAATTTATATAGCGCACTTTTTCATATGAATATGTTCAAAGGCGCTTTACACTTTTATTGGGTGAGATCGGACGTCAGCATGTAAAGGCGCCTCTGGCTGCCGCTATCAGTCCATATATGATCTCACACAGCCACCCAACCCATGCATGAAATGTCAGATGAAACCAGACGTAGAGATAGACCACCACACCGGGAACTACGTCCCCTACTCTTTTCGAACAGTGTGTGGGTTCTTTAACGTCCCACAGATTATTAGGAACAAGTGTTGTGATACGGGTCCTACGGTTTATCGTCCTTATCCGAGAAGACTAGAAAGTCTAACCATTTACAGATGTCATTACAAAGGCAGCACTTTCTCCTCAGTTATTTCTAAGACCCTGAGTGTTGGTCCGGCCGGGGTTTGAGCCCGCAACCTCCCGCACGGTAGTCCGGTGCTCTACCAACTGAGCTAACCGGTCGGCGTTGTCTGTGATTCTATTGAGGGCCATTAATTACAACGCGCGACAAGGACGTGTGATACCTTGGTTAGCATCAAAGTTGGCATTATCGGATCATTAGCACAGAGCGGTTCTCAGTTGACTACCAAAAGTGATTTTGTGATTGCTTTGGTTTTGTATTGCTGTGATATGAGATTTATTTCTGGGATGTCTGTGGCAAGCCCAGTCTTAAAATGCCCTTGTTTTTTTTTTTGGCATTATTGCGCAAGATTGCCTATATAAGGCTTAACAATGACGTCAGCCGCAAGCTGTAACTTAAGTAGTATATTTGATTGCTTTTTCATGGTGGTGAAACGGATGTAACACAAATTGTGATCTTAAAAAAAATGGCCTTATGGGGCCGGAGAATGAAGCTTTAAAAGTCATGACTATAAGCCGTGGTGCCAACTGGGCTTTCCCTCCACTTACGGGTAAATTTAATTAGTATATACTAAAACAGTGGATAGCGTTGAAGGTGCGCTCTGATTGGCTAGTCAAACTCCGAATATCCAGTGCTATTCACCTCCGAGCAACTTGCGAATTTTTCGCTCTGCCGCGCGAATATGGCGGCCCGGTTTGTATGTATGACAAGCGAAGAAATCATCCAAATTAACAACGAAGCAGTCCCTGACAACTCCAAGAAAGCGACTAAATTTGGCTTGGCCGTGTTCAGAGGTAATGGCTTATGTTTTTAACCCGGAGTTTAGCGGTAAAAAGCAACGAGAAAGGTTTTGTTTACAAATGCAAATTAATCTTGCATAACCAAATTTGATGTCGCTTGTTTACTTGAGAACCAAAGTTGAATTATATTTTTTACAGAATGCTTTCAAATACAGAAAGGGTTTGCAATTCCATTTGATGAAATGTCGTCACTAGAACTAAACAAATTTTTTTCTCTCAGCGAGAAAACGAGACGTACGGCAGTAATTACAACAAAAAATCCCTAACGGCGATCGGCGCTGCGTTGGATTGTCATTTGAGAAGTCCTCCATTTTCCAAGCCCTTTTATTTTTTTTGTGTACACTTATCTCACTGTTTTAGTATATACTAAAACAACTATTCACCTCAGTGTCGGTGGCGGTGGATATTTACCTCGCCGCTTTGCGGCTCGGTAAATATCCACCACTAGCCACCTCCACTTCGATGAATAGTTGTTAACTATCCAGATCCGACTTGGTCGCACTACAACTGCTAGCTCAGCTTGTGGTAGTGTTTGTAGTCATGCCTAAAACGCGTCGTACATCGTAAACTCTAATTTGCTTAAAGTAAAAAACGTCGCCGAGGCAGAGGAAGTCAAAAACAATTCAGACATTTCCAGAGAATACGACGTAAGCGAATCCATGGTCCGGTCGTCGAAAACAAAACGATGGACATTTTTACTCCCAAGTATTCATAGCATAATAGAGGTCGGTGCGAGTGGTTCGCAGGTCAAAGGGCAGGCCAAGTCTTGATTAATATTCCGTACTTGTTGTTGTTTCCAAAGATCGTTTCTTCGCTTTAGATATTAAACTTGAGATCACGCTGAATGGCATCAAGTGTCACAATTGTTTTTCTACCGCAGAAACCAAGGAAGCTGATTGATCAATATTAATCCGATTAGTAGACAAACCAAGATCACGAAAGATTTAAAACAGCCAGCGCAGAGTATGACTGAAGAAGTAGAAAGTTTCAAACCAGGAGCGAATCACCCTCCAGGTCAAACTTAACAATTAAAGGAAACAAATTTATGTCTATCTTACTTACTGTCGGCTTCAAGCCAAACCGTTGTCCGCTTTTAACAGGTTACAAATTTATCGAAAGTCTTAATATTTCAAAAAAATTCTCGGCTACAAGACGAAACCCAATTATCACTGAAATTTCTGTAGGAACTTAGAAATCTTTCTGATAAAATCGCTCAGTTTAAACATGACGTCGAACTGCAGGTGCGATATACAGTGGTAGGGTTTTTTTGCCGTTGCGAAACAAGCCATATAATACCAACCCAAGAGAAAATGAGGTAAGAGAACGCATTTTCCATACTGGGTTCTCCTACTATGATAAGGGGACAGAATCTGTTTTTAGATCCGGAAACTATTTTAACTGACCAATGGTTGATGTCCTTCTCATCACGTGGTTGTAATTTCAATGTGCCATGGGGAAACCGCGCAGCCATGGAACGAGATATAAATAGGTTCCGCGCAAAAAATAGATTCTGGACATCCACTTATCATATCAGACGGGGTTATGTTCTCTTTTCTCATCTTCTCTTGACCAACCTTAATCGTGAATTGAGACATTCAAGTTTGTTCGAAGACGTATTATAAAGTGTACCCCGAATGAACGATCCCTGGAGCGTCTACTTCAGAGATATTTACGCTGTTTTGACATTTTTTTTAATAAATATATGTTTTTATCACTGAAGCCTTTGTTATTACATATGATTTAAAGAGCTTCATTTTGAAATTAAACATGGCAACATCTATTTTTCATGGCATTGTTTTCCAAGATTGAAGCCTAGTGCTGTGCTGGTCTCCATTCTCAAAAAACGTTTTTTGTGGTGATGGTTTTGGTTTCTTGTGTTTAGCTCTGCCTCAAGATGGACCCTGCAGAGAGGCCCTACTGTTCACAGCTCCTGAAACATGAGTTTTTTAAGAAAGACAACTTTGGTGAAAAGTTTGCTCAAGAACTTAAAGCTAAGATAACGAAAGAAAACGCAGACAATCCTCTTCTAAGACGTCACGATTCAAGAGATGAGTCTGCGGAGGAGAAAGCAAGAAGAAAAGAAAAAAAGAAAAAAGTTAGTTCTTGGTTAATCGAGATATCGAGTCTTAGAGAGAATGTTTTATATAACAGGCCTTTAATGCATGTTTTTGTGTAACCTTTTTGTTTGCAGAGCCGCACTTTGATTTTCGATTGGTGCTTAGGGGGTAATTTTGGGGCTTCCTTTTATCATGGTAAACGTCGCATCTTTGTCTTAATCAAAGACACAAATTAATTTCGACGGAGACAAAGTGTATTAGGTGTAAGTCTAAGATGTAAGGTGCTGTTCATATGGAAGATAAAAACGATTAAAATGATGGGCGCTTTCCATTCAAAAATTTTTTTGACCAGTCCGACCGGTCAAAATGGACCACCTTTAAAGGTAGTCCCGAATATTCCGGTCGGACCAAACCGAAATGGTCCGTTCCATTTGATGTACGTACCGAAATTACCGACATTTTGGGTTGAATGGAAAGCGTTCAATATGTACATGTAGTTTTCAGTGGTCTCGTTGGGTCTTCATGCGTTTTTTTTTTTTTCTAATTTGGACTTTGCGGTTTTTGTGCTGTTTGCTTGTTCGAGTTGGAAACAACAAAGTTTGTTTTGCAGGAGCACCGCGAGGCAAAAGACAAGGATCTAAAGGATGCTAAGAAACACGAATTAAAAGACCCTTTAAAAGAATCAAAAAAGAGCAAGGAAACGTTAGGTTCGGATAAAGTTAACAAAAAGTGTACGATATTACCGACGGCTTCACACGGGTCAACTACGGTTTATCAAGAAACGTCAGTAACTACAGGCCAGCAGTCACACTCACCTCCCCACATTCCACACGCTACTGTCGGGGCATCAACCTCCAATGTGCCCACCTCCTTATATGGTACATCTGGCATCCCAACCCCTGCTACACCGCTCGATACGTTTGTGACCGGACTCCCTCACGGGAAACAGTTGTCTCCAATACAAAGTGCTAGCACTCTACGAAATTCGCCCAACCAGGATCTCCCTGGGGCTGGACTTAAAGGTAGTGTTTGCTCAGTAACGATTTCGACTGGAACTTCTTCTAAAGGGGGCAGCACCCATGCGATGAGTATATCCAAGACCAACATCGGATTGGGCGTGGTCGGACCCCCCAGGCACGAATCACCCCCTGGGCCACCCCAGTTCAGGTAAATTTATATTTTGTGTCGGAGTATCACTGTTGTTTAATGAAAACTAGAAAATTGGATTTCAGGCATGAAATATAGCGACACTGGTGCTACGTGGGTGATTTTGTTCAAGGAGTTGGTATCGCATCTCCGGTATCGCAGAGGTCATGGGTTCGAATCACGTTCAGGCCTGAGTT
>OX453278.1:19836997-19964497 GCA_949710005.1 Ricordea florida | reverse complement strand
TTTGTCGGTGGTACAGATGTTGCGGTCACTAAATGACATCAAACAAGGATTTGAAAAGATACAAAAACGATGCCCATACCAGCACTCGTCGTCACAAAACGGCCACAAAATAGACTCTGACGCAAACGTAGGTTTACTTTTAATGGGTCTTTGGATTCCCTCAAAGGTAACGGTACGTACTGTAAACCGCATTGTTTCTTTATTTGTCAAGCTGAATGCCATCTTGTCAGTCTATTCAACGTTTTATAAGAAAGAAGGAAGAGAAGAAAAGGGAAGGAGAGCTCCCATTTTCATTACCCTCCCTTCCCCCCGTCTTCCCCCTGTCTTCCCCCCCTGAATCGCAAGATAGTATAAGGATGTAAGCTTTACTATTGAAATAAATCTTTGCGCATGCGTCGCTGGTATGAACGCTACTTAACATCATTAATGACTGTTCTGTTCATGGTTTATTCCTGTACCTTCTGCAGGGTACACCGCCAGGTCACTACCAAGCAAACAGTCACGATTCTAATCTACCATCCGTATGACACCTGTAAGGATCACATCATTTAGACGAAGGCAGTGACAGTAAAGGTGGCCAGTCCTTTGTTAGTTCAAACATACCAAAAACAAATCGTATTTAATCGCTATTGTAGTATATTCAAAATATAAGCGAGACGCAGTAGCTTTGTCGTTCAAAGAAGTGCAACGTGAATTATTTTTGACGAGGGGAAACTGGCCAAGAGTCTCTGTATTGCACTCTTGTCCCAGGATCCGCAGCGCTTCCAAGCAGTTTATATAAATGTATTTTAGCGTAAGAATCATATTTTCAATTCATGTATGGGTAAGGGGCGTCATTTATTCAAGAAAAAAAATGGAGATATATGTTAAAGTGTAATATTCTATTCGTTAAGCTGTCGTACGTAACTTATTCAAAGGCATCTTCTTAACTTAAAAGGATCATTATAAACTTTTCCGTTCTTCACGGTTGTATAGTGGTTGTAAACCAATAAATGAATTTTAGCCAGAAATACTTGCTTTCATTGTGTTTATCAATAGAAGCTGTGCCCAAATAGTTCTTGTCAATCACCATCTTGGAGGTGCAGGATTGCAGTGTTTGTTGTTGACTTCAGCAGGAAGCATGACTTTACAACGCGTAAACTATAATGTATTTAATGCCAAACAATTTCGCGCTACTCTGTTAACAAATCAGAAGTGAAACTGTCAAGACCAGAGTCGCTGGCTTTTCCCGCGTTCAGTGCTAACAACTTAAATTCGCGATGGATTAAAACTCATTTAGACCCAGAACCGCTCGGATGAGTAGGTCGGCCAATTAGATTTCAGGATTCGTTATGGTATGCAAGTCGTTTTTAATTCAAGCTGTATATTGCCTACCTATACTTCAATATCTGGAACTCAATAACAAGCTTTGGAAGGATTTTATTGTGCAGCTCTTTATCACTTACAGGAAATTACCTCCTCGATTTGAGTGAAACTTGTAGGTTTAAAGAAGAGTGGCCCAGAAGAAGAGATTGCAACTGAAATTTGAAAATTGTAGGAAAATCGCAAGGATTTAATTCTTCGTTGATATCTATGACGAAAGTTCTTAGATAGCTTTTTTTGTTGAATTTTCTTACTCTGAACTTCATTTTCCTTTTCAGTCCAGATGTCATTAAGTAACATTCAGATTAGCCGGGTAAATGTTGGCGTCAATTTACCGCCTTTTCCGTTTCCTCTTTGGTCGTCCACTCATGCTCTTCTCCTGTTAAAACAAGAAAAACGAGCTTTTTTTATTCTAATAATGCAACTTTACTTGACGGTCCATTTTGTCCTCTAGTTACATTTAATTCGATAGATTTCTCAAAAACAGAGAATACAGTGGACACATTGCATTATCATCAACCTACCTCGACTGCAGCTTCGTCCGCGGCCCGAACCCTCTTAGATCTCCTCGGCCTTTTTTTACCTTGTTTTTCTTGGGGGGCCTGGCATTCTCCTGAAACGGTTGGTGGATCATACATAGAGACATCAGTGATCCTGAATACTGAATGGGTTGGCTGCCAGTTCCCAGGCCACTCGATCTGTGAGAAAGAGAAAATGCAGTCGAACCAAGTTACATGGAACTCTCACACGAAACGAAATATAGTTCTATATAGAGTGAGTTTGAGATACCATAAAGGACTTCACGGCATAGGGATGGGAGAAAGCTTTGACTCCGAGAAACGGCGTTTTAAGATAAAAGATTTTGAGATAGCGAGGTTCGACCCCGGGGGTTCGACGGTAAGGGATGTTCACATAACCCCAGGGCAAATTTCACGTAAGCACGTGTTCAGATCGGTTCCCTCCTGTGGCTCTATATTCGTTTCCATAACAGTCCCTCCCAGAGGTGTTATTTGTTCCCTTAATCTTCAGTTTTCATTTTCCCCTTGTTCCCCATTAACAAAACCATATGCTCCCTAATTTTTGTTCCCTTTGTTACCGCTGGCATACAGGCCACGCGATAAAGGCCCAGGAACAGTGAAGCGTTGTGATCTAAACATCAGTGACGTGTCGTAAACATAACACCACAGTACTAAGCATGCGTTACCAGACAACATCTAAGAGTATTCAAGTAATGATGTGGGAACGTTGGTACGTGTAGTTTCAATCAGTTTCGTTGTATTGGTTTCTATTACCGAAAGATCGTAACTTTACGCATAGTTAAAGGCTGTATTACTTGTTATTTCAGCCGATCACATTATCACACATGCTAAATGAAGAATAAATCAAATCCGTTACATTTAACTGTTTCGTTTCTCAAGAGCTTGTGTGGCAGTGCGTCTGGGAATTCCGGTAAATGAATTCACAACCACAACACGGACAGTTAGAGTCTGGCCGCTATACACTTGTCCCCAGCAATTTGTTCAGAGGTCCACTAGTTCCCTAAAAATTATTCGAAAATATACACTGTTCCCTAAATATAAATTTTTCTGTTCGCTTTTCCCCTGAATCACCCCATGGAAAGGCACATGTAATACCATCATAAAAAGTCATGACGGAGTGAGTCATAGCGGAGCAAGTTCATCCCGGGTCCTGAGGCAAAGGCAAAGGCGCACACGGCCGAAGCTTATCCCGGTGTCACTAGCATGAAGCACCTGGGAGTATTATTACTCCCCCCTGGAGGGGATGCTAGTCCATCGCAGGGTCACCCCCAGCATTGTATCACTGGTACCCATTTATACACCTGGGTAGAGAGAGACAGTGTGGAGTAAAGTTTCTTGTCTAAGGAAACAACACAGTGCCAGCACCAGGGCTCGAAGTAAAATCTCTTTCCCTAACGAAATGGCAGCACTTCCATGGTGAAAACGAAGAATGAGCATCCAGTGTGAGGTCCGCTAACGGGTAGCGCATGTCTAATCCAAGTCAATTCAATTCTCCAACTTGTATTTGATAGTCGTCACAGTCACAAAACGTTAAGGGATGCAAGAGGTCACCCTGATATAGAACTCGCGCTGGGGTGAGTTTACTCTTGAAAACACCTCCAAAAGACTATAGTGAGCAAATGCATGTTAGAACATAGAAATTTCCAGACATGACACTTTGCAAAAAGTTAAGGCTGTTCTAGAAGGAAACTTTCCTCCTTTGAAAATAAAAAAAGAAAAGTTTGAAGAGTGTAGAATGATAAGCACTTGTTCTATAACATTGTAATCATTGTGATGGGCAGAACCGTCGTTGAAAAATTTAATTGTGCTTAGGGAAGGTCGGTTTTTTATTGAAGGGGGGGTTGGCTCGGGTATCGGGGGGAGGGACCTTAGTAAATATTTTACAAATTCGGGAGAGTCAAACCTGTTTTATTCTCAACCAGAGGAGGGTGACAGTCATTTTTTGGCAAAAAATTAGCCCATGATGCTTCTATTTTGTATATACAAGCAAAGCCACCAGTCAAGATTAATGTAAATGATTTACAGGTGTCGAAAAATTCATATATATATATAAAAAAACTTATTGCTCCCAACTTTCCCCTTCTCTGGACTTAACTTTGCGCTTTCACTTGTTCCCGCAGCCGATGTGCCACCAACAGAGTCAAAGGAGTAGCAGGAATCCTTTTTTGAATAACGAGTCGGCAAACGGCCACAATAGCCACAAGTTGCTCATGAAATCCTCACATTCACCACAAGCACATTTCCCTCTTTCTATTCCTCGTACATCCTTATCCGTTTTCAAGTTTTCACCGTACAATCACAGCCACGCAAGAAACTACATTATGCGCAGATGAACGCGGTTATATGAGTAACACTTCCAGTTTTTTTTTTTACTTTCGGTTATTTTTTGTCTTGGATAGGTGGGGGGGGGGAGTCATGGTTTTGTTTGGGTATCTCTGAAGGGTCATCACTACTTCATTTCAGGAAGTGGGAGGGCCACGACGTTTTTCGCAAGAAATTCTAAAATACCCCAGCCCACCCCATCCGCCTCCCAACCCCCCCCCCCCCAAAAAAAAAAAAAACAAACGCACTTTCCCTTATTTACGCCAAATTCCACTCGAAATCATTTGATTACGTTTTCAAAATGGGGCTTTCCAATGAGCTCTCCTGTTAAAGAAAACATCTTACCATGTGTAAATTCAAGCGTTCATCCATCGCTTCCATGCAGGTATCCAATACATCAAGGCAAACAGGTTCGGCTTGGTTCATGTCGCTGCTGACAGCTTCACTTCCTTCTTTATCCTTTGAAGTCAGTTCGTTCTCAAGGTGAGCCATTGCTTGTGGAATCTCAGATAAGGCGTCCTCGAATACCTCATCGTCTGACTGTTTCAGCCAAAAATAATAACAGATAGTTCATCCGGTTAGATTACTGAAGAAATTTTTCGCCATTGCAATTCTTGGTACTGAAAAAGGCCACCTATGTGATTAGTCGTATAATTCACCAGGTATTGTGGCAAATGTTTTGCTTGACGTAATCTAAGCTCGTGGGCTTAGTTTCATCAGCTGTACAGGCCAGCCTGTTGTAGTTGCGAAAAGAGGCAGTTCGTGCCACCTTTTTGCCCTCCAGAAGCCACCGAGAATGTCGACGTTGCGCGGGTAAAGCGCGCACTGCAGGAAAATCAGGGGTCTCGTTCTGCGGTTTCTCCCTCAAAATCGTTGCCTGATATGTCGCGCATTTACAAGGTTGCCCCAAAATGTTTCTTAAAGCACTTTTTCTCATCGCGACACGAAAGGATAGTATTGGACGACTGTCATAGTGGGGATGAATAACATAACGAGACAACATGACAAACTCCTGACATAAACGTCCTTGCCTATTTTCTAAGTTTTCTAGAGGTAGGTGTGATAATACGACACTGCTAATATATGCAAGCGATATATATCTAGCAATTCCAGAGTTCCATAGAATGCAACTGATGATGATAAACTTTATTAATGTGTCAAGGCCACATAGCCTGGGAAAATCCCATACTAATTTGGGGACACAAACTGCATGCAACTGGCGTAATAAACCTATCTAACCAACAACAAAATACTGGGAAACAATTTTTTTTAAGCAGTGCCCTCTGACATCTTCGGCTTCCTGTTAAGCTCTCTTTGCTGTCACAAACGTTAACGAAAATACAACGATATAAAGCACTCAAATCAAGTATATGTGGAATAAAGAAACAAACCTCTACTTCTCCGACTGCCTGACTTTCTGATTCATCTAAGCGGATCGATTCAGTTGCTGAATTGTGACTTGAAACAGTCACATTTTTCGCTTTCAGTTTTAGAGGCTTGTGCTTCATCTCTACAGCAAGGGGCTCTGAACGATCCTCATCCATTGCCTGACTTTCTGGTTCATCTAGGCAGATTGGCTCAGCTATATATTTAGCACTGTGACTTGAAGTAACCTCGCGTCCTTCTTCGCCTATTGGAGGTTGTTGTTTTCTCTCTACAGCAAGTAATACTGAATCATCTACATCCATTGGCTGACTTTTCTTCCCTTCTAAGTGGTCCAACACAGGTATAGAACTGTGATCTGAAGTAAGCATATTTTCTTCGTCGGTTCGTAGAGGTAAGCAGTTCCCTTCTGCGTCATTTGGTCGTGGATAATCCACTTCCATTGCCCGACTTTCTGGTTTATGTAAGGGGATCGGTTCAGTTGTAGAACTTTGACTAGCAGTAAGCATATGTTTTTCATCTCCTTTTGGAAGTATGTGCGTTCCCACTGAAGAAGGGAGCTCAATTTTTTCGGCTCCTGTCTCATCTTTAGTAAGGTCGATTTGTTCTATTATTTGGATGTCTCGAACCTCTTTAGTTTTCACTTCATAGCTTGGTTTTGGTAAAAACAAAGATCTAAAGGCAGTTGTGACGTATGAACAAACAAATTGCAAGACGCAGCTCTCCTGGGGTACAGTGGCGTTACTGCTGTTCTCCGCAGAAGACTTAGTATCTAAGGTGACTACAACCGCACCCAGTCTTTCAAACGAGTCGCCAGTACAACACGAGTTCTCATCGGACTCTCTCAAACGCGTATCGTTGTTATAATTAGTGTCTGGGTCTAGGATGATCGCTGTTACTTGATCTTCGGTTGATACTTTAGTCTGGCCAAGGTGTTCTGAAGATTCCATTGGTTGAGGCAGTTCCTCCTCAGGAGGCTGTATACCGTTTGATTGTACAATAGATGCTGATGGTCCATCAGATTCAACTAAACAGCTGGCACCCAACTGTTCGTCAGTGAGTTGACTAAACGAGCTAGTTTTCTTTACAGTGGAGTAGGAATCAACGATATGAGCATCACTAACGGCTTGGGGGGAATAAGGCTGAGATTTGCTTTTAAGGTCTTTTGCATACTCTAAATTCGTTTCGGAAGGTTCAGTGATGTCAGCTCTTACGATCATTGCTTGGGTTGTATCAGCTATTTTATGAACCAAATTGAAGCAGTCTCCGGACTTACCCTCCGTGGTGTCTCGCGCGTTTCTTGCGTCAGGTTTAACGAACAAAGCGCCTTCAGCTTTGTTTTGTGAGGTGGTATCAGAGTTGCTAACTGAGAATACAGAACATTCCTTAGCTGTTTTAGATTGTCGAGTTGTATCATGCAATTCCATCGCAAGTAAAGAGGTTTCATTAGCCTCGTTGGCAACGTTCCTAGTATCGCTTTCCACTTGTATGTCTGCATTCGTCGTTAAGCCTTGTGCATCTTCAACTAAAGCACAGTTGACGGAGAGTGCTTCGATTTTAGGGGAAACAACATGATTATGAACTATTAAATCATTGTGACCAAAGATGGCTTTACACTGAGTAGAATCTCTGCTTAGTTGTTCTGGATTGGGTTCAACGTCATCACATCTATGTTTAAATTCTGTTAGATTACTGTTTAACTCTTTTAGGTCTTCCACAGATGCACTGCTCTGTATTTTGCGTTGTTTCTCGCCCTTCTTATCAGGCTTGCTCATACCTGTCATATGCCTACTTAGTAAGGTTTGACTGCTTTCCATAATTGTGCTGGCTTCAGTCCTGTTTGCCGTCGAGGGAGAGAAGTTGTGCGAGAACAAAGACCATTTCTTGGTGGATTCCAAGCTTTTGTCAATTGCAAGAGTCATGCCCATCGCTTTTACGTTATTTACTGGAGTGTTACTGCGGGACGGTGCGGGGCTTGCAAGTGGTTGACTTGACATTACCATGGTTGGTTCTGTATTCCCCACAGGGAGGATTAAACTGTTAAGCTTCTCGTTAGTTAGAGGAGGAAGAGTATGTCCTTCCTCTCCAATATTTGACACCGAATTAACTAAATCCGCCTGGGGATTAGATCTGCTTTGACTCGCTCTAAAACCTTCCGAACTACTTGCCTCTTGTAGGTCCGATTCATTGCAGTACTTCTTTTGTTTGTTCGGAATCTCAAGATCGGAAAGCAAAGTTGCCTCGCGAGGGATTTCAAACCCATGTTTGCCCGGAGTATTCGATGACCCAGCCCTATCTGCATCACGTTGCCTCTTGATGGCTAACGAAAGGTTATAAGGTATTGTCTTCTCGCTCCCAGGTAGGTCATTTTGTCCTTCAGTGTTAGAGATGTCACTTTTATCTACTGAGGTCTCGCAATCATGTGTGTCTAGATCTCCCTCGAGAATTGAAGGATCTTTGGGATATCTCGCATACTCCAATGTATTAAGAGACTCACTGAAAAAAACAGGACTGTGTGATGCACCTTCAATATTATTCACAGATGTTTCATCAGACTCTGCGACAGAGGAAATATTGGGTTCTTCTAGTACATTTGTATGTTCTTTGTTCCCAGGGACCATTTCATTTGTGTGTAAGTCTGCTTTTCCTTGCGTTGCATAGCATGAGGCCTTATAAGAACACCACGTGTTCTCAGATGTCCCTAAAGGTATCGCTGTAGTATGATTTTCCTTTGCAAGAGGGGATAAAGATCCAGCATCACCGGTACCGTTGCCTGTGCATGCGAGGGTTGCATTCGGCAGCTGAGACGATTGGATGTTACTACCCCATAACGGTGCCAGAAAACTCCATTCGGTCTTGTATGTCCATCTTGATAGCAAAGATTTCAAGAAGCCCGGTTTCATCAACTGTTGAGTATCAGCTGTTTGAGTGCTCATGGGGTCATCAATATCGCCTTTCATCAATTTCCCAGATTCTATTTTATCCTGTGAGCCACTGACGTTTGGCAAACTAAATGTTTCCTTGTCCGTGCCACCGAGTCGATCTAACACATCACTGTTGTCCTCATCTTCCGTCGTTTTGGCAGAGGTTTCTCGTTGGTATGAACGGTCATCATTGCTCCTGCTCTCCAACGATGCCTCTGCTTTCATGCCGTCACAAAATCCTACCAAAGAGTCGGGAGATAAAGCAGCTTCACTGTCAATATTTACGAGCTTTGATTCCTGAGATTCTTTCGCCAATCCTTTTGGCTTCTTTGTGTCATGCCATTCGTCGTTATTTAGAGAGCCTGAAATTTCTTGGTTATAGTTTCTTGTAGCTGAATCAGAAACTGAGAGCCCAATTGGACTTAATTCCGTTGAACTATTTTCTCCACTCAGTTGCTCGTGTCCTACAATATCTCTGGTCTCCAAGGGAGGACTAGGGGCAGGAATTTCTCTCATTCCCTGGACATTTTGAGGTCTGTTCAGCAAATGGTTTTCTGAGGTCCAGCCGCTGGAACCTTGGGTCACATTTTGTACAAGATCACGGGTGCAAGAAGAGTTCGTGCAAACACCAACCTGGCAAGTATCATTTCCACACGTATTTTCGCGTTCAGATCTCAATAAAGACTGCAGTTTTACCAGGGTGCTTGATCTCTCTTCCTTGTTGCCACTGCCTTGGGCTAACACCCGATAACACTCTAAGATCACAGACAGTTTCTTTTTGTGATCAATAATGGATACACTTGGTGCTTCTTCTAACCTTTGCAAGGCTTCTTCAAGTATACCAAGAGAAGAGATAATACTTGTTTCGATAAGTCTACCAATGTCGTTATTTGGCTTCTTATCCATTGCACAAAGTTCTGTAAAGTCGTTATTGTTTCTCATGACACTGTCTGATAAGATATCACACGTTTCATCCCTCCATTGTTCGGAAGGTGCGACCATGTTGTTTTTCGCGTGCCTTCCATCGGTCTGGATTTGAGATTTTGCATCACATGATCGTTTGCTCATCGTATTTGACTTTGACAGCCACGCTGGATTTCCATGCGTGTTGTTAGCGAATTCTGTGAAATGAGGACATGGAAGTATGAGTAAGACATTCGGAAGTATTCATCTCCTGAGGTTTGGTCCGTGCAATGTTGTGAACATTTTGGATAGTTTACAGGGGTAATCCGTGGGTAATGGTAGTTAACAGGGGATACCTTTGATATGAATTACATGAGGTCACAAATGCCACTTCCCTTTTTTTTGATATGAAGTTTGGTCTACATATTCCAACACTGCTGGTTTCTAAGACTTTAAAATGTCTGAATGCCTTTAATTATAATCGATCAACTCAGGTCTTTTAAGTTCTCTCTCTCGCTATGAAGGTATTGAGTTTTATTCCCAAATTTTTCCTCAAAACGTGACGTCTTTTTTGTGAGCGGTTATAATTATTGATATGTTGGTCTGCTCTGTCCGTTCCAAAGTGCTTTGCTGGCGGCGGAGAGAGCTTTTTATCGTCTAAAATTGCAGTTTCGATTGTAGTTAGATTAATAGTGTTACCTTTCACGAGCAATGAGGGAAAGAAATCTGCTCAGTGATAACTCGCTATAAGACAAAGTAGAAAAAGCGATTTCGGTTTCTGAACAGTTTTGGTACGTCTTTGCGTCACTTACAACCAAACGCAATAAGAAAATTATGCAGCATTTTTTTGTTTACTGCATATGAAATAATGCAGCCGCTGAGCCAGTATGTCAAAGGAAACCCGAGTGATTGAGTGAGTGAAGAATGAGTGAGTGAAGGAGCCAATCAGAGCGTGCCTAGTATTTAGCCAATCAGAATATGTAAAAGTAATGAAATCGAGGAAGGCGATAGGTATGGCAAAAAGGTCGGAATAAACTTAATAAATGCAGTAGCCACATGCATGCAATGCTTGCCTATTTTTTATCAAGTGACTAAAAGTAGTTTTTCTTCATTTTTTTTCTGTGAAAAGGGTTTTTGTATTGGAGTCAGAGGTATTCGAGGTGATTCTTATTTGAAAGGCAGCTTAATTCGACGACGATGTTGACTAGTACGCACGTTACCAGACAAGACCGTTACTGAACGACAAAAAGTCTGTAAGTGCAAAATTCAGCCTGGGAGCTTTCCTGGCCGTCCTCTAGAATACAACAGTAAGAAATGATCACTTTACATGTTTCGTTTCTTTTTTACGATTAAGAGCTGAGTCAACAATGGAACAATTGCCACTGGAAAGATTTCGATTGAAGTGCGAGCACTGGCCGTTTTAATACCAAGGGATGCATTATCTGTCTGGACGAATTTGGACAAACACTCGTAGTTCATCTGATTATTTGCTTAAGTATGAAGCCGGGCATAAGACGTATTATGAGACCAGACAAACTGCCCTTCGAAACGCGTCTTGAACGACGCATTACTGAAGGTTGTTCGTCTGGACGCGTAATTCGTCGTGTGCCCGTTTTTATTCTAGGGACGCATAACCAGATGAACTACGAATGTTTGCTCAAGTTCGCCCAGATGGATAATGCGTCCCCTAGTATTAGAACAGCCATTATCAACTAATAAAATCTACAATTTTAATGAAAATTGAAAACTAGATCAATCAGTTTGACTCCAATACTACAGTTCCTAGAGTGCATTGGTGCTATCCTTGGCGTTGCCATCGTGTGTTTTTTATGGAAGCTTCCTATTAATCCCACGAAATAACGAAACTCGAAAGCGACGATGGCCTTCCTTAGAGTTCTGAGTGGCACGTGCATTACATATCACTGAATCTAGCTTCAAACTTACGTTAATCACGGAAAATTCACAGATTTTTTGCACCAGAGCAAACCTGTATCCGGAGTATGATTTAGCCATGGTGGTTTCCAAACTCACGTCAGACGAATATATACATAGATACGGTCTATTTTACAGTTTGAATCCTTTCTTACCTTTAGTAGGTAGTCATTAGAATGTCTTTAGAAAAAACGACGAAATACTCATTGCTACTCGCGCTCGTCTCGAACAAGCTAAATGTAAAGCATTGTAATCGTAGTTAACGAATATTGTTAACAGCCAATGCAACTATGACGTCATAATTTCCGTTTAATCGCGCACCAACCTCGTTCCCAGGGTCCTCTCTCTACCTCGAAAAAGTACCCTGGTTGCGGCTGGTCACGTGTCTATGCATTCCAACCAAAGCCGCACAGAGGGTGGGTCCTCAACTTAATTTTGTCAACACTGTTCTTAGAGGTGAAAGTTGCGCTGCCATACAGACGTTATTTTAAAAGTTAAGCAAGTTATTTGTCAGAGATCCTGCCTGACCGGTGCTTCGTTTCTATCTGAACTTCAATAAGTATGAGATGTTGATTAAGAGGAACGTTTGCTTATTTTTCACTACTTTTTAAATTAACCGTCAACAGCCTGCTTCGGATTATTTTCATCAGTTTTTCACAGAACTAAAAAATTAATAACCGTCGACAAATTTTCGATGGGTTGCATTCAATTTAATGAGAAGCTAGTCTCTCGACCGAAAATTGGACTTACTGCTAGGCAGCTTTGAAACGAAAGCCGTTGGATTTTGCAAACGCGCGGCCGATGTTGTTGTCAAGTTCTTCATAGAATATTTCACTACAAGAGGATCGAACGACCAACTTTCGATTGGATGAGCTCTATCAAATTCAGTTCGTCTCTTGGCCAAACACTGGACGTATCAAACTCTAAACGAATGCATCAATGCCGCCGTTGTGAGTTTGCTGATCGAAAAATATAAGCTTAAGCTAAATCAAGCTATAATATTCAGCGCGCAGATGTTGTTGATGTCAAGTTCTTCGTAAAATGTTTTCGCCGCAAGAGAATGGAATGACCGTCAAACGTTCGATGAGAGAAATTCAGTCAAAATCAAAACTACCTTTGTAGGCGAACATACGACGTATTTAACTCTAACGGATCGAGTAAATTACCTTCGTTATGATTTCGCCGTATGAAAGAAATTAAATTCACCGCGCGGTCCACTTGTTGTGGTGGTCGTCATTTCCAAGTTATTTGCGAGATTTTTTCACTGCCACAAATTCAAGACCGTTTAACTATCGACGGCGAAAATTCAGCTAAATGTTGAGGTAACCTTTTAGCCGAACAATGAACACAATGAACTCCTATATCGAATTTGTCAATGCCTTCGCTGTGACTTTTGGAGGGCTGCAAACTCCACTCCCTAATGTGCTCAGTAAGCAATTTCAGCGCGGAGACAAACTTTAACTTTCCAGCCCCTCCCTTCCGTCATATCTCTGGAATCTGCAAAAATCTAGCAGTAACGTGACCAGCCGCAACCAGGGTATTTTCTCGAGGTAGAGAGAGGACCCTGGGAACGAGGTTGATCGCGCACGAGTTTGATGACGCGTAGATGGCAATAATTAACACTGTATATTTCATACACTTTCTTGGATTGTAAGGTCGGAGGGATTTAATGTTAGGTTCTAATTAACCAAAGCTAAAAATTTGCTTACTGTACAGTCGTAAAAGAATCATATTCCTTTGAAAAATTATTGATAACGTGTGGAGAATGTGCGCATGTATTACCTCTAGAAGTGAAAGGGTTAAGAGGTATTTGTCGCCGTGATATATGACATGTTAACGCTGGTTTTAACCAGTCGATCGTGAGAGCGATCTACTGAAGACCGGAATTCAGAATCGTAAGAGAAGTCATAAGTTCGACGAAAAAATCAAAACGTTCCCATTATCTTCCGATTTCCTCTTCTGATTCCATCCCTTAGGATCCAGTGAAAACTAGATTGTTGGTACGTGTCGTAAGCAGAAGGTGACGCATTAATCACCAAGCCCAACACCATTTTTTCGGGTAGGTATTGTGATGGTCTTATGTTTCAGCTTACGAATCAGCATCAGAATCACAAAACCCCTCTTGCTGCTGTGTTTGTTTGATTCTTTCTGCATCACACCGGGCTTCCATTCCCATTTCGAATCCGTCACTCGTGAAACCTAGTCTTGGCAAGACACAATCAACATCCTGGTTCACAAATTTGAATTCCAGGTAAGGGTTCTCTAACATAGTTAAAACTACAGTGATACCTCAATTAAGCGGCCACCCTCGAGACTTTGAAATATGAAATATAAAATGGGCAGAAATGGCGGTCAACGTGATTTATTGACTCTATATAAGAGAAAATGAGGAAAGAGAACATACCCCCGTCTGACATGATGAGGGGACAGAATCTATTTATAGCGCGGAATCTATTTACATCTCGTTCCATGGCTGCGCGGCTTCCCCTAGGCGCATTGAAATTACAACCACGTAACGAGAAGGACATCAGCCACTGGTCAGTTAAAATAGTTTCCGGATCTAAAAATAGATTCTGTCCCCTTATCATAGTAAGAGAACCCAGAATGATACGTCCTCTTACCTCATTTTCTCTTGCGCTATATTACAAATTGCGTTTTGAAGAGTTAAATACGGGAAGATACATTTAAATAAATCCATGAAACAAAACTTAGACCTTTTTTTCACGCCAACAGTCTGTAAAATTTATTGTAGTTCAAACAAAGCCTTTGGTGGATGATTTACTTAAAATAATCGGTCAATGCGGTCAACGCTGTGGGGTGCGAAGTTGTAAAGAGAAGATCAAGTCATTCACCTTTCCAACAGATAACGCAAGTTCCTCGTAACCATGAAACTGGGCAAGTGTCGGAATTGATCGGTGATGCGCATGGCAAGGATTTTTATAGACTTGCAATACAATAGTTTTTTTGTTCCACAGAACTGTGGGTGCTTTTAGTACCGGATGTGAAAGATTTCCACGTGTGTATATTTTCCGGCCTGTGACTTGTCATAACAATGGAAATTAAATTGCGATTCTTATTGCCGTCTTCCTGTCACCATTTCGCTTGAAAAGAAAATTTATTGGTCCCTTAATAGAGGCAAAAAAGCAATAAATACTTGACATCGAAACAACAGAGGTGGCCGCGGCCGCTTAATGGAGGTGGCCGTTGAATAGAGGTATCAAAAGCAACATTTTAGTGACAAATGATAAAAAAAATTCGAGACTTAAGAAAGTGGCCGTTTAATGGAGGGTGGTCGTCTAATAGATGGCCGCTTAATAGAGGTCGCACTCTATGATGGAAATAGGAAGTTATGCAACTAGAAAAGGTTACAGGTTTTTTTACCCTTTTTTTACCCAGCACATGGAATTAGGGAACTACTTGGTGTAAACTTTGGAGTCACGGAGTCGTTGGAAGAACTTCTTCAATAAGAGAAGCTTTAACGCCTATAATGAGAACAAGTACTCTGGGTAACTTGATTTATATGATAATAAAAGAACTTTAATGTCCAATGAGGGTTGTACGGAAGCCGATAAACACAAATCTAGTTTCAAACATCAACAGTCAGATTCTGCTGAAGACTGGAACACCGCGAATGAGTTATGGTCCAAGCGTTTCATTCACAACATACATCAGTAAAACGGACCGTATCCTGGCTCTTAGGCTCAATGAACATGCCACAAGACAAGAACAACCAACACAAAAGCATCTTACCAATTGCTGTTGCTTCAGTGAAATAAGGAGCCTGTTTAAACGCGCATACTGAACCGCCCTGCTGTCAAGGCTGTGTTCCCAAAACAAGATAATGCACAAATATCCTGTCAAATGCGATAGCTTCAGCATACAGGCCTGTTCACACCCAAAAGGCCGTGTTGAAGTTGCAGACAAAGTCATAACGTTGGGAGAGAAATGGCGACACCTCTGTAACATGGGGGAGGTGGACGAGTGCGGGGAAAGGGGGACTAAGGAGAGAAGCAAGGCAAAGAGCAGGAATACTATCCCCTCCCCTCCCCCCAATCCCACATTGCTATTAAGCTTCCTGAGCATGCCACAAGACAAGAAAAACAAACACACAAATATCCTGCCTATTGCTGTTGCTTCAGTGAAATCACGAGTCTGTTTAAAGGCACATACTAAACCGCCCTGCTTTCAAGGCCGTGTTCGTCAATCATGCGAGTAGACCAATCAAAGACTTTTTTCCTAATGGCGATACCATTGTAGCCGGAGGGTGGAGAAGGAGAGGGAAGGAGGGAGAGTGAGAGCGGGACTACGGCAATGGAATCCCCCGGCCCCTCCCCGAACAAAAGGAGCACCGCGCGTTCATTGCACCATCAAGTTTGCGGTGGCTCCCAGCTGCCATATTTCGCACAAAACTCTTCCATTCCGGCCTGAAGTTTCTCTAGGCGCTCCTCAGCCGATTCCCTAAAGCAAAGTTATAAAACAGAAAGAATTAGAATTTACATGGACGTCGAGTGAAATGTTGTTTTCGGTATATGTGGCTCGCGTTATATTTTCTATTTTCAGTACTGCTTTACAAAAGGATCAACACAAGCTACTCGAATTCTCAAACGTCCCTGTAGAACGAGTCACCAAGCGGCTTATTCGCAAAGAGCGTAAGCATAAGAAAAATAATTGGCAGTTTGAAACTTAAGTATAAAGTACGGAATTATGTTCTTTATTTTGCTTCTGCCTGTGTCAAGTATCACCCAACCGCAAGAGTATGGCTGTTCCCCAACCGCCTGAATGGAGCGCCATTCCATGTCAGTTGATTGTTTTACTGCATTAAATTGTATTAAGAATTAAAAGGGGCACAAAAGAAGACGGTTACATACATCATGGAAGGGGGTGAGGAAGCCCCGGGAGAAACAAGGGTGCATGCTTACAAAATAAGGCTTTCTCACTAAATACTTGAACTATGACTAAGGGAGTACAGCGTCCTTAACTTAAAGATGAAGAGAAATGAGTAAATAAATAAACGAACCTTACATATTACATTATATATTATGACCCGATTAATACACTTGAGTGGAGAGAGGCAGTGTAAAGTTAAGATCTTATCTAAGAAGACAACAAGACGCTTGGGTTTGAAACATCGAATTCCAAATCTCCACTCCATTACGCTTACCACTCGATTACAACTGACTTCTTCTTAGTGAGGCCTAATCGGCAAATTAACAGGGCATCTGACGGGATACGATTGTGCGGTCGAGGTCCTAACCGCCACTTCCAAGAATTTTGCACATGATACTGAACATTTTTAACAACATTAACGATACAGAAACAAAGAGGAAAAATAGGCAAGCATTGCATGCACGTGGCTACTGCATTCATTAAGTATATTCGGACCTTTTTGCCATACCTGTCGCCTTTCCTCGATTTCATTACTTTTACATATTCTCTTCTGAGATTAAAAATAAATCGATTTAGTATAAATACTCAGGTGATTATACAAAATCGCGCGCTCTGATTGGTTCGCTATCTCGGATTATTGGCCGATAATCACCTCGACGAACAAAATGGCTGCCAGTCGTTCGCGCGCTTTTGATGAAATAGAACTTTTTCTCGTTGTAAAATGCTTTTCTCTTCTTTTTTGAAATAATCACCTGTGTATTTATACTAAAACAATTATTCGCCTTAGGCTCAGTGATTCTCGGTGAATATTCACCTCGACTTCGTCTCGGTGAATATTCACCGAGAATCACTTCGCCTTCGGCGAATAATTGTTAAATAAAAGCGAATTGAATTGTGCATTCACATTGGCTAAATAATAGACACTCACTCAATCACTCGTGTTTCCTTTGACATATTGGTCCTGCATTATTTCATATGCAGTAGCCAAAAAAAAGACATATTTCATTACACAAGCATTCATGATGAATTGTGAAGATATAAGGAAATATAGCATTAAATTATTTATTCGTAACAAATGCATAAACAGATTGTAAGGTCCATTTACCATACGTAATTGTCTCATTGACGCATAGCAGATAATTTTTTCTGATAATCAAACCAAACATCTTTTTTACGCCATCCTATTACATGCGTTTAAAATGAAACATACAGCTTCTGAATATCGTTTTGAGCGTTATTCCATCGTTATAGCGACAGACGATTAGACCACACAGCATACCGAGGCGAATCCATTTCACTTGGCAACAACACATGCTCAAAAAAGATAGAATGCTGACCTAATGCACTAGGGTCACCCACCTGGCCCGTCGTTCGTCACCTAACCGTAGTACCAGCATATCAACGATTTTCTTTTCTTGTTCTAGTTTCGTTTGGAGGCTTTTTATCTGTTGCTGCTGCAACTCCAATTCGTTTTCCAGTTCTTTAATATGGCTCCGTGGATCTTCTGCTGCAGTGAATGAAAAAAAAAGTTACACTTAACACCACCGCGACATTCCAAGCGATGATATTTCCTAAGTCGTGATAACTCTTGTGTCACACCAATTGATTAGAGAACATTGAACATACTTATTTTTCTTGGACAATTCTGTTCAAAGGGGGAAAGGCGCAATGAGATTATCCCTATGTGAATCGCCAACCCAAAGGCCAGACCAGAACTACGTCCCCTACTCTTTACGTTCAGCGTGTGGGCTCTCTATCAACAAGGATTGTGAGACGGGACCTACGGTTTATCGCCCTTATCCGAGAAGACTAGAAAGTCTAACCATTTGCAGATGTCATTACAAAGGCAGCACTTTATCCTCAGTTATTTAAAGATCCCGAGTGTTGGTCCGTCGAGTCGTGTCAAACATTGAGTTAAGTCTAACCAATGGAAGGTCATTCGAAATGGAATTAGATTTTACCCTAAACCTACTCCAAAAATGTTTCTTTGTTGTTAAGCTATAAGTACCACAAATTTCTTCATAATTGACAAGAAAAAGTGTTATCAATCTAGGCTGCGAGATGGGTTAAGACTCTGTTTTCTTGGAGCGTCGACCGTGAAGCGAAAAACGAGCGGCAGAAGAGAAGACGGCCAGGTCAAATCTCAGTGGAGGACGGAGGTTCGAAAAAAGACCGACTAACCAAAAACGTTGAACTTGTTTGAATGTCGGATGGAACACGACTCGCTTCTAAATCTGATTAAACTTCCAAACCATAATCGTTAGGTTTTACCATGAGTAATGTGGTTTACGTTATAGCTGCCGAGTGTACTTTGATAACAAGCTTGCTTTCGCAACATTCAGTGTTTATTAATGCTACCTTCTCCCGCACCAGTTTCTTCTTCTTGCTCGCTGCAGCTTATTACTGGTAGCTGAGCCAGAAACTTGGGCAGTTTAGTGGACTCGCCGAGATCGATCAAGTTTGCATCCGCTCTATAAGAGAAATCATAAGTGTAAACATTGAAGCAAAATTAGGGAAAAGGCTTTAGGCATAATGCGAGACAGGCGTATAAGCTTCGAGGAGAAGGGAAGCAAAAATTAACGCTTAGCTCACTGCGCTCGCCTTAGATCAGGCTATAAGTAGTTTACGAACAGCCTGATTTTTCCAAGAGAGGACGCGCGCAGTGTGTGCTATACGGAGATGTAGAGTTCTTTAAGGTGTTCAGAATCGAAGAAACTAATGAACTTTATCAGAGTGTCAACTGTATTTAGCATTTACGTACTAATTGGGGACACTGTAAAGCACAAATGAAATCAAATCATATTAAATCTAATCAAATCAAATCAAATGTTGGCTTTGGTGGAGAGGGGAAAACCACAGTACCCGGAGAAAAATCTCTCGGAGCAGAGTAGAGAACCAACAAACTCAGCCCACATATGACGCCGGGGCCGAAAATAGAACACGGGCCACATTGGTGGAAGGCGAGAATTGACCTGATACAGTTCGCCTGTTCCAGAGGCCTACTGAGTGGCTAAAACGCGGAATGAAGCGAGAACGGGCGATCGAGAAGAAGAAGGGGCCGATTTTCCTGCCCCACCATTTTTTTTTTCACTCACACCTTTTTATACACTCGTAACTTCGTTGATTTCTAAATGTTTATACTTGGGACGGGTGATGACACAATTACTAATTACAGTAAAAACCCGCGTGTAAGAACCTACATTTTTCCAAGTTTGGCAAAACAGGTTCTTATATTTGGGATAGTTACTGGCAATTTAGGCTAAAGCAGGTTCGTAATTAGGTTCTTAAGTTTTCAGTAGAAACCATTCCTGTACAAACAGAAAAAAATAGGTTTGGTCCTTTATGATACAGCATTTATCTATAACTGTTTTGTCACGAGCCTTGTCAAAGACTAACTAAAGAAATTGGTATCAAGAATAAAGGGAAGGGAATCAACTTCTTAATATTTCAGAAGTGAAGACATGCACCTGACTAATGTTTCAAATGGCTGAACATCAGGGAACACAAGGTCCAAAGAAAACAAACAATTATAGCGGGGCTCCCGCGCGCGAAGCGCGCGTGGAGCAGAGCCCCATACTCATGGAATATGGTCAACCTCTTTTCTTTTGGTTGTCACGTGACTGACCGAGCGTACGTCCGTACGTCCGTACGTACGTACGCGTCTACAGATTGTAAGGGTAGGGTAGGGGAGACTATCAAAAGGAAGGGAGGGGTATCTCAGGCTTGTCTTGGCAAATCCACATCTTTTATATTGGACATTCACAATATGGTCAATTGACAGCTGTCAAAACGGGATAGCCACTGACCAGCATCACATGACCATATTGTGGGCTCATGTGCCAACTCATCGAGGTGACGTGATTTATTTGGAAGCGTTTCTGATAGCCCGCATATTTTTGGCGGGAAATTGCGTTGACGACTGAAAAAGAAATTTTCAGTTCATTGTCTTTTTGAGACACAATATTACTACTCTACACTGTTAAAGTTTTACTAAAGGATAAACGAAACAATTTCTATTGCTATGTCAACAAACAATAGCAGAGAAAATATAATTTGCAGAACACAGGGTTCAGGTGAAGAGCAACGGGAAAGAGAGCAAGAATTAACTGAGGAAGAATGAGCGAAGTAGTAGTAGTGAAAAGCGGGTTTTGGGACAATTTAGTTTTAAGCTAAATTTAACAGAGATTTTGTTAGTGATTTAATAGACAAGAGCAATTTAGGTTTAAGCTAATTTTAACAGAAATTTTATAAAAAAATGAATATATATATGATTTAAAAAGAAGAATAATGAAATATAAAATGGAGAATTTAGAAAGATTACATGTACCACAATTAAGAAATATTGCTAGAGAGCTTAAAATTAAAGGTTATTATATAATGAAAAAAGAAAATTTAATCAAAGAGATTGAAAAATTTACAGATGAAGAGAGTATTAAGATAATCTCAAATGTTATTATTACTGATAAATATATTTGTGTTCATGGAAAGTGTAAGTATTTTTGTAAAGAATGTGGAGGATCACAATTATGTAAACACAATAAAAATAAGTATCGGTGTAAAGAATGTGGTGGATATCAAATATGCGAACATGGTAAACAAAAGCACCGCTGCAAAGAATGTGGAGGATCACAAATATGTAAACATAATAAACAAAAACAACAATGCAAAGAATGCGGCGGATCACAAATATGTGAACATGGAAAACAAAAAGCTTCTTGTAAGGAATGTAGAATAAAATTAAAAAATGAATTATGATTTAAAGATATAAAATAAAATACAAAATAAAAAAATGGAATTAAAAAATAATCAAACTGATGTTAGTAAAAGAAGATTTAGTTTTTGTTATTATAAAAATAGTTGGTATAATGAAGATAATGGAGCAAGACTTTTTGGTTTTAATTATTATAATAAAGAAAAATTAGGTTTTTGTGATTTTATAGAGGTTATAAAAGAAAATTTATTAAAAAATATATCAAAAAATCGGGAATTTATTCATGAAAAAGATAGATATATTTATTTTACAATTTATTATGATGATGATGATAATGATGAATATGGTTTTAGTTATCAAGCAGATATAAATTTTGGTGTTAATGGTATATGCGTTGATAAGTTTGTAAAAGATTTATTAAATTGCGCTAATGAAGAGTATGAAGACTGGTTAAAAGAATATGTTGATGAAAATTTTGGTGGTATTTATCATTATGTTAATGGTGAATATGTTCGTTTGGATGGGTATGATGAATATTATGGTAGGGTTGATGGATATGAAGGTTATTATGATAAAAAATTTAATATTAATAAGTTTGATAAAGAATTTACTGTTTTATTATTAGAGGTTGATATATATGTAAATGAATATAAAATAAATAATAAAAACAAATTCTTCAAAGATTTAAATAAATAAATAACAGAAGCAGTATGGGAATATAATTGGTATCTTGATTTTGAAGAGTTAAGAGAATTAAAAGAAAGATGGTTTAATAATTAAAAAATTATGTTATATAACCTAAATAATGGTTACATAACAAAAAAATGATTTATGATTTTAAAATATAAAAAGAAAATAAAAATAGAAATGGAGAAAAATATTTATTATTATAATAATGAAAAATTGGATTTCAATGGTTTTTTTGATTCAATTAATAAAAATTTATTAAAAAAGATTTCAAAAATTAGATGTTTTATTGATGATAAATTTACAGATGATTTTCCTTGTGTTTTTAATTATCTTCGAACCCCCGAGTCACCACTAAGTTCGTGCGGACAAGGGACAGAACTTTTTTTAACAATATATTTTCCATTAAATTGTGGTGGAACAAAATATTATCATAATAATAATGAAAATGATATTTTTAGAACTTCATCTATAATAAATTTAGATATTGGTTTTGGTCAAATTGCTAAAAACCTTATTAAAAGCGAAATGGAATCTGAAGCTGAAGAAGGGGACTACAGAAATATTTTTGAGTTTTTAACTAAAAATGATTATAATCTTGATTATTTTATTATTAATTCTTTAAAGATTACCTTATTTTTAAAAAAAGAAAAATTATTTAAAAAATTAAATGATGAAATATTTGCTGCAGCATGGCATCCAAGAAGGCATTTAGATTGGTGTTATTCAACTGATGAGTTAAAACTTTTGAAAGAGTTATGGGATGAAGATTAATATATTTATGTTATATAACTTAATAATAGTTACATAACAAAAAAATTTAACTAAATCTTAAACTTAAAGTTATTGAAGATCCTCTTAAATCAAGCTTTTTCCATTCAGCGTCTAAGATTGTTAAATCAAAATGGTTAATCAAGTTATCATATTTTCGAACTGGAATTGTTGGATAATCTTTTGAGGGTATGTTTGCTAGTAATTGTGATGGGGAGAGTTTTAAAAGTTCTGAATTTTTACCATTATTCATATATGAAAACTTATTATCCACTATACTACACATAAGTCTTAATGGTTCTTTAATATTTATATTTATTGAGTATATTTTGCGTGGATTTATAATTTCAGGCAAACCTAAATTAACTTGTAAACCTCTAGTAAGTTTAATGTTATGGTTCTTATTTGAAAATAGATAACCAACATTATTATTACCATTTATTGTTATCTTAAGATTATCAGTATAATTATGAAAAATTGATTGAATATCAACCAATGAATATGTACCAGGCGGCATTCTTAAAACGAGACCTTGCCTTTCATCGGTTAATACCTGCTGATCCTTAAAATTAATCAATCATTCGTTTTTTATATTACAATCTAGTAGTTGTAACTCACTAACATATTTTAATGGAGGATCTAAATAAATCCTTGTTTCAGAATCATACATTGTAATACTTAACATATTGTTTTGATTACATCATATTCATCTTTAGATTTTTATAATCAAAACATTAACGAAATAGGAACCAAGCTATTGCGCCGCCAAAAATCATAAATACTATCAGATTATCTTCATGTTGAGTTGATTTAATATTATTTTCTGGTTTAATTGTATCTGTTTGTGTTGTTTCTGATGGTATTATTGGTTTTTGTTTAGTTTCAGTTTTATGAGTTAGCAAAACTTTTGTTGATCCTAAACTATGACTTATTCCAACAGTTTTTGTTTCAGTATTTAATGAATTATTTATTCCAAATTTCATATCTTCAGTGGCTTTCATGAGTTTGTTATTATATCCAACCACACTTTCTGTATTTATAATCATATTACTTGGCATCAACCAAACTCCAGGAGCAACAGCCAAATCAAGCCGTAATTTTGTTTCCTGCACAGATTGTTGGTAATTTTGAATAGATTTAGAAATATCATTTTCTATAACGCTGCTTTCAAATAATGCTAAGAATTCTTGTTGTGTTTCTATTGCGCCACCACCATTACCATAAATCGAATTTCTAGTATTAACTTGCGCTCCCAATATGCAGTAAACAAAAGCTTCAGCTGATCGATTCAATCTGCCGAGTCCGGCTTTGGTGAGACCATGCCCCTCCATAGGAATAAACCAAGCATATTTGAAATCACTAAATAAATCATTTCTGATAAACGAGATTTTATTTCCATCCCCGTCCTTATAACCCTCATCAGAAAATTTATTTTGTCCGGGCCAGGTATCTGCATCATGATCATAATTTCTTACAATATATAAATTTTCATTACCCCCCGAGCTGTAATAAATAAATTCATCGCCCAATCCCCCGTTTCTACCACCCTTCCATCTAAAGTCAGAATTATTACTAACCCCAAACTCTTCGCACAATTTATTATATGCAACTTTATTATATGGATTATTATTTATTGAAAAAGGTTTTTCATCTGGCAAGGGAAGTTTCAATTCATATAATATTCGTCTTATTGTGAAATATATATGAAACTTTATAAAACTGCTAATTACTTTGGGATAATTTAGACTTTCAAATAGACTTATACCGCAACCAGATGTTGCGCACCAAACTGCAAAGTTAAGTTGTTGCGGCCAATAATTAAAATCAGGCTTATTCAACCATCTTCTACATTCTTTTGCAGAATTAAATGTTACAACTTGGGATTTAAATATGTTTCTCATATTTGCAGTGAATTTCTTAGTATTTGAAACGTATATATCTAGAAATGTTAATGTTTTTGTTACATCAGTTGTAAAGTCGTTTAATTTAATAGCGGGTATTGCGTAAGATTGATTTGTAATTGTTAAACTATTTGGAAACGAGCCAACTTTAGGTTTCTTTTCTAAGCCTAAATCTCCCCATAATAATGTTTTCAAATTAGTAGGAAGATCATCGGTCCATGTTTTTCCAGTAGGATCATCATTTGACATAACTGTTGTTCCATTAACATTCCACTTAATATATCCCCCATACGAATCATTAACAAATGTAAATTTATCAAGGTTGGCGTTTGGGTATTTATTTTTGAAATCTGATAATAACATCTTATTCTTTGTGTTTCAATTAATCTGATCTTTAAACCGGCAAAGCCGGCCGTCGCATAGCGGCAGATCTAGAATAAGATGTAAAGTTAATTAATTTCATTTCTAATTCCTGCAAAACAATTACAACCAACATCAGTTTTTTCATATGAAATTTTTAATGACCTGGATTTGTTAATTCTTTTAATAGATCTGCTCGAACTTCTCTTCTTATCATAGACATGTTTAAGTTTTTTTCTGTATCTCTCCTAAATTTTTGTCGAACTTCTATTTTTAGTTTTTGAAACTTTTCCAACTCCGCTAAAATTATGGAAAATTCTTGATCGGATATAACATTATCTTTCAAAGCTTTTGAAACCAAATCGTTAATGGTGTTTAATTTTGATTTTGCAATTGCAGCGGTTTGTTCGTGTTTACTAACTTTATTTGAAAGTCTTTTTGAGGCGTAACCAAATCCAACCGATAATCCACCAAAAACTCCACCAACAACGCCTAAAGGTACACCAACAACAGCACCAAAACCAGTAAGAGAAGTTCCGAGCCCGCTTGCAGATAGAATAACTGAAATCATACCACCACAAACACTTATTTTTGTAAATATTCCTCTCGCTCTATTGTATTTTTTCCTTACATCTTCGTAATGTTTAATTTCTCTCTCAAGATTTTGTAATACTTCGCTTGATTTTTGCAGTCTGAAATTAACCGACTGAGAAGAGGAACTTGGATCAACATTATTAGGTAGTTGAGGATAAATTTTATTGTAGTCTTCCATATTGTATTTTACTGATCAACATGTTATCTTTAAATTTGTTACTTTCTCTTCTTTATATTTTCCACAAAATATAGAACAACGGCCATTATTAACAACCATGCGTTCTTCCCTAAAAATCCAATAACCTCGCCCGCTGTTTTGAATAGAAAGCTAACTATTGCACCAACCATCCCAGGTAATATTTCACCGAGTTTTTTACCTATAGTTTTCAATCCATTACCAACACCCCTACCCAAAGTAGATAAACCCTTTGAAAGATTAGAAACTATAACTCCAATGATAACACCTACAGCGCTTACAACAGCAAAAACTGTAAAACCATACTTTTTAAAGATGTATTTTAATCGCTCTCGTAATGGCAAATTTTTAATTATTTCATCTTTTCGACCCTGAATATCTGATATTTGTTCATCGCTTGAGATTATTTTATTTCTAATTTGTTCTCTTAATTTATCAACCTCTGATTTTAATCTCTCATTACTTTGTTCTAACTTTGATAAATTTGATTTACCCTTCTTATATTTATCTATTTCTTCTTTGTATAATTTTGTTTCATTCAAAAGCTTCTCACCCTGTATTTTTAATTCTATATTCTGTTTAATGGTTTCATCAAAAAGACTTTTATTCTCAGCTTTTTCTACTTGTTGCCTCTCAATGAATTGTCGTAGTTCTTTTTCTCTTTCTTCGTATCCGCTAATCTCCTCTGTATGTGTTGCTAAAAGCGAATCTATTCCTTGTACTGCAGAAAGCAATTCATTATGTTTTTCTTTTTCTTCATTCAATTGCGATACGGCATCATTATATATGCCCAACATTCTTTCATAATCAGCGCCTAGAGCTTTTCTCATTGTTTTTGGTAAATCTTCAAGCTTAAGATTTCCATCTTTATCAACTATTGTATGCCACACATTATCCTCCCTACTACTTAATTTTCCTATTATACTACCATCTTCTCCAAATGTTACATTAAATATCCTATCATTGAAATTGTAATTTGGAAAATAACGTTTGAGTTTTTCGCCCGCTTCTATCCTTCTATCATATTCCTCATCTCTTTCTCTAATATCTGTTGGTTTTTTCTCTTCAGCTTTTATTTCCCATTGAAGTCGTTTTCTTTCAGCAATATATTCTGCATAACCAAGATAACCCTCATCTATGGAGGTTGATGTGTTTGGGCTTTGGTAAAATGTATTATCTTCATCATTATTATCATCAGATCCTTTTGGTATATCTTTTAATGGTATATCTTCATCCATGATTTTTACTCATCATTAATAAATCTTTAGACCTAAAGTTATTTTTGAAAGAAAAAAATGAATATATATATGATTTAAAAAGAAGAATAATAAAATATAAAATAAAATGTTAAATGAAAATACACAATTAACAATGGTTAACAATTATATTCCCAAACAACGTATGATCTTTTCAAAGCCAATTGTAGGAGAAATTCCTGGTAGTAAACCAAAGATTGAATTTAAACGAATTAATATTTTTACAAAAAATGAAGATGGAACCGAAGGAGAACTTGTTATTCCAACTGGACGTTTGTATTCATATGGAGTTTCTGAAAATCGAAGCCAAGAAACCAATAAAATTATAGGATATACTTTTCCTTTGTGTTTATGGAGCAAAGATAAACCCACACCCGAAGAGGAAAAATGGATTAATACTTTTAACGAAATAGTAGATTGTTGTATTGATCATTTGGTCGATAATCGGGAAGAAATTGACAAATTTGAATTGGAGAGGACTGATCTTACTAAAACCAAGGGTGGTTTAAATCCTCTCTATTGGAAAATGGAAAAATTTAAAGATGAAAAAAACAAAACTTTTATGCGTAAAGTTTCTGACCGCGGCCCAACACTATATGCAAAATTAATTTGCTCCAAAAAACAAGACAAATTTCTTACTAAATTTTATAATATAAAAGATGATGAATTAATAGAACCTGAAGATTTAATGAATAAAGGTTGTCATGCAGAATGCGCAATCAAAATTGAATCAATATTTATTGGGTCCCGTATTTCGCTTCAGGTAAAGCTTTATGAGGCGTTTGTAGAACCAAATATTGAAATGAAACGATTGTTAGTCCGCCCAAAATATAATCCTGAAGTAATTATTTCTAACAGTAAATCAGCTGCTGATTTTATGGAAGATTACCTAGATTCGGATACTGGAAGCCTTATGTGATCTTAATAAGAAATGGAATTATTAATTTTTATGTTATATAACCTAATTACTGGTTACATAACAAAAATAATGTGATATTTATGCTTTATAAAAATTTACTAACTGTGTACCCCAACGCCAACATACCTCCACCAACATATAACATTTCCCCCGTCTTTTGATTACTACTTGGTTTATAATAATCTGAAAATTTTGGCTCATGCAATTGACCATATAATTCAAAAGCTTCATTTGTTTTTGAAATATTTTTTGATGCTTTATATTTTTCATCTTTTTGTTGCATTTTCCAATCAATTAGTTTCTGCCTTTTTTCTTGATATTCAGCGTAATCTTTTTGATATTTTTCCATTGCTTTATCATGTCGTATTTTTTCTGTATCGGTTTTATCTCCCGATAGATATTTTGCAAGATATGATCCTCCAACGAATGTTGTCGCATTCAATATAGCACCTCCAACCAACATTGCTATTGTTGCCATTTTTATTACTTAATTTGGTAAAATCTTTTGATCCTCTAAATATGTTTTTAGATACATACTGCCAGACAATACAGCCACCCATTTTGCATAATTTGTAATACTTGAGGATGGGTCATTCAAAAATGATTCTTTCATAACCTTTTTAGCTACATATCCAACTCCAGCTCCTAATCCGATAAGTACTGCAGAATCAGTAACAGTTTTCACTAGTTTGTTTTCGTTTGACATGATTTTTTACTACATCAGTAAGAAATCTTTAGATCCCTTTAGGGGAGATACGATGAAATTACATCATTCCAATTTTTGGTCGATCTATCGGTTGCGGGGTTAGTGGTTGTGGTAATTGTGGAACTTGAGATACCGTAGGACAAGAAGGTATTCTGTTTTTATTATCCTCCTTTTGCCGGTATCTCATAAACATATCAAATGCTGTAAAACCTATTCCAACAATGGATAATACGGTTGTAAAAGATAGCTCTGGAATCCATGCTTTCCCTTTTTCTTCTTCATTGGAATTTTCTTCGTGTTTAGTATCCACTTGTTCCCTTTCACGTTTCATTTCCCTAGCTAATGCTTCTTTAGCTTTTTTATTATATTCCGCCAGTTTCTTACCAGCAGCAACCTTTTTAGGGTCTTTCTTTTTATAAACATTACTTGTTGTTTTTTGTTCCTCTTTGGGGGGATCTCTAGTAATTTGCTCAACTTCTGTTCCTCCTTCACTTCGTTCAGTTTGGTCAGACATTATTTTACATATCATTAAGAAATCTTTAGACCGCTTAGGAATGATATGTAAATAAAATAATAGTATGCTTAGTAAACAGTATCATACCCATCAGCACCTTGCTTAGTATCCTGATCAGTTTTGTTATAATCCTCTGTATTAGTACTTGTAACTTGTTGTATTTTACCTATTTTAACATGCTTAGCAACCTGGAATATACCGCTAGCAAGTGCTGCCAATCTTCCTGCTTTCAATGCTAAGAGCCCTACAATGTTTGTTAGTTCACGATTAACCAAATCATCATTCTTCAAATCATCGCAAAGAGCTTTTATATCATCTACAGGAACCATGTAAGAAATAACTTTAGAAATTAATTGAAGAGATGAATCTACTAATCCACCATTAATTTTCTTGCCTAATACTGCTTGGTATCGATTATAATATTTTTCAACATATTTCACTGATAATTTTTTTATATCCCCCAAACTCATATCAATACCTAAATACTCTTTTGTAGTTCCAAGAGCAGCGAGAATGGCTAGTGATTCTTGTTTTATTTCAAGTTCATTATCATCTTTTACCGCATCTTTTGTCTCATCTTTTACATCACTAATATAATCTTCAACTTCTGCCATCTTTTATGGTGATACATTTACTATTTTTAAATCAACTTTGTCGGTATCTCCAAATAACAATTAAATGGGTGCCGTAAAGATAAACAAAGTCTAGAATATTTTTCAGTTTTTAACAATTGGACAAATTTTCTACACGATTCATAATCCAAATCACCACCATAATCTTCGAAAAACATCTTCATTCCTTTTTGAGATGGATTATGGAAAGTAACAACGCAGGCAACATTTTCCCTAAATGGTTTTGCTATTGATGTTAATTGTTGAGTTAGAACCCAAACCGATAAACCATGATGTCTTCCAGAAAATGCTAAATCTATAAATTTATTGGATCGCTTCTTCAGATCATTTGAAACAGCGCAATCATCTAAAATTATTAGTGTATTTGTTCCGGAGAATAAAGTTTGGCAATCAGTTAACAATTCATTAATCTCATCAATGTTACTGGCATCTGGTGATAATACAAAGAAACGTTTATCTCCTCTAGCAAAATTATGATAGGTTTTATTTTTGGAATAGGTTGGGCATATTAAAACAATATAATCAAAAATTTTTCGGAAGGTGCCTCGTAGATTTTCAATTAGGTACTTTGTTTTACCACAATTTGTTGGTCCAGTTATTATACAATGAAAAGGAATTTTATCTCGTAAATCTTCCATGATTTTTGTATCATAACTAAAGGTTTTTAAGTTATGGTTTTAGTACTTTATGGATCTCAAACTTGAATTCATTACTTCCATCATTGCATCAGCTACAACAAACATATGGCAGGTTATAGTGCCAGATCCGCCCTGTTTTCTTTTAATTTCTATTTTTACACCATCATGTGTATTATTTAATGCTAATCCTCCTCCATGAATGCGATTATCTGGGTGTGTTCTCATATCAACCCAAAGAGAAAACTTATCTGCATAAAAATCCTTTTCCTTTACGGATATAGGACTATAAACATCATCTCTCTCAAATCGTTTCTTTACTGACTCCCACAGATCTGATGGTATCATTCCCCTAGAGTATACTCGATTTGGGACGCCATCAACATCTATATTAATAGAAGTTATTCCAGGATTGTAAAAATTCTCAGAGTCGCGTGCTCCTGCTGCAAATGGTAATGTAAACAAAAATAATATCCCCGTCATTGATCTTCTTGGTAAATTAATATGTTGATTAATAACTCCATCACCACCTATAGAAAATGTAAAAGTTTTGTGTAAAGTAACATTTTCATAAAAGAATCCTTTACCAATTTGATATGCGGCTTGTGCCTCGCGAGCTAAGTATTCGCTTGAAATTGAAGAATATTCTAACTCAAGGTTTTTGATTGAATATGTTGGGGTTTTAGTTGTATCAGAATAATTAACAATATCATTAATTGGGGCAAGTGTAATCTCAAATATTAGATGATTTTCTAATGCTTTAGGGTAAAAAACACCATGATCTTTTAAAATAGGGTGATTTATTGGTATTCTATACTTTGTATTATGTACTGCGGCAAGCGCTACTTCTTTTACATCTTGTGTTTTTTTATCCCCCGCTTTTGTTCTAAGTTTTCTCATATTTTCGGAAGAAATACCTTGTTTTAATCTATCTTCGCGTTCTTCATCTGTTAAGAATAAGTCATGATAGGTTTGAAATAGATCATATCTTTGAGTATCCTGTAATGTTTCACCACCAAAAAGTACTTTAAGTCTAGATACAAGATTCCTTCCCACATTATTCACAACTGTATTATTAGCATGCCCATCAACATCTAAGTCAAATAGTAAAGATACACTTCCAGGTACAATCACCAAATTCTCAGAAAGTTTTGGAATATTTATATATAATGTTTCTCCGGGGCTGGCCGTGGATGGGTTTAAAGTAATTCTATTCAATGTTGATTCTGCCTTCAAACCAAAGGGTTCTCTAGGAATTCTGTTTGGATTAATTTTTTCAGATGTCATTGTAATTTATAAGATACTTTGGCTAATCTTTAAACCCCTTTGTCCTATTATTATCTAATTTTTTAATATGTTTTAATAAATTTTCTCTTGCGTTTGGTATCATAATCATAACATTAAAAATATTATCACCATCTTCCATATCTAGAATTTTTTTAATTATAATTTTTTTCATAATGTTTATTTGATACCTGGTAAAATTTATTTTTTCTTCCCCCATTTTAATTTATAAGATTCTTTTGTTAATCTTTAAATGAATAACAAAAATATACTTTCGAAAATATATTATTCAACTGAAGGATATTGGAAAGGATATTCTGCAATTTCTAAATTAGCTGAGAAGGCGAAAGTAAGTGAAAATTCTGCAAAACAATGGCTTCAGAAACAGGCAATATGGCAAATCTATCTTCCAGCTCCAAAATATATACCTAGACCGCACTGGACTGTGGATAAGCCTAATCAGATTTACCAGGCAGATTTATTATTTTTACCGCATGATAGAGTTGGAAGAAAAACATATAAATATGCATTAGTTGTGGTTGATGTGGCTTCGAGATATAAAGATGCTGAACCATTAACCTCAAAAGAAAGTCGAGAAATATCAAAAGCTTTTGAGAAAATATATTCGAGAAAATTAAAATACCCTAAAACATTAATGGTCGATCCAGGAAAAGAATTTATGGGTGAGGTTACAAAACTTATGAATTATCATAATGTGAAAATACAGAGAAGTGAAGCTGGAAATCATAGAGCACAAGCATTTGTTGAAAACGCAAACAGAATATTAGGTGAAAGATTATTTAGCCATCAATATGTGCAAGAAATGGTTAGCTATGAAAGATCAAGAGTATGGGTGAAAAGATTGCCTGCTATTCTAAAAACTTTGATTAATACACCAACTAGAATAACTGGAAAAGAACCTGATGAGGCAATAAAACAGAAAGAGGTGAATATTGAAACTAAAAATTATCAACGAGTTGTAGGTCTTGATGAGGATAGATTACCTCCAGAGGTTAAAGTTAGATATCTATTATCTCCCGGCGAACTTGAAGGTGGAGAAAAAAGGCGAGCTACAGATCCTATTTGGAGTATCAAAGTTTATGATATTTCTAGAAGTGTGATTTCACCTAATCAGCCGGTTTTATATTATTTAGTGAATGGGCCTGGACGAGGCTTTGTTAGAGAAGAAATACAAGTTGTACCTTATGATACAGAACTTCCACCAGATTCTGTTTTGAAACGGTGATGGCCTATAGCGAAAGTATTTATTCCATCTTCACAAATTATTCTCTTATCATCATTGGCAGATAATGCAACTTTATTAACCGTTTCAGTATAAACATCATGTAATCGACTTCTTATTACTTTCATCTGTCTCATCTGTGGTTCTTTATTGAAAAGGCAATCCTTGTAATCATTAAAGCTTATGTTATTTTCTACAACTACTTTCTTCATTCCCTTACATTTCTTTTCTTCTTTGCCTTCATCCATTCTGTAGGAATAAAGCTTTGCTCGTAGACCCACAAATTCAGCTATCTGATTTCCACCAGCTTCATCTTTAAACATATTGATAACTTTTTTGTTTACACCCGTCTCAATACCCGATGAATGATTTTTGGGAAAGTTGCTTGTGTCAAACTTATACCTAACATCTGGACTTATATCTTTATAGAAATCCTCTGTTTCTATATCATAAGCAAGACTGTCTGTATCTGTAAACAACAATTTTGCTTTTTCTCCATATTTTGGTTTTATATAATTATAATGAAAATCGTACATTATTGTTTTACTTAAATCTAAAATACACATACCTAAATAAACGGGTTTATTGAATACTAACTTTGTTTTCTTCATGTGGATGGCTACAAGATTTTCACAAAAGATAGTGCGATGTTGATAGTTAGGTTTTGATATTAATTTTTTCGCATCTTTTTCATTAGTAACTAATTTAATATCAACCCTATTTCTAATGTTTTCCATAGTTTTACCAAACTCAGAATTATTCATTAACTTGAAGAAATCTTTCTCAAAATCATTCTTTGCTTGTGCTCTCAATTTAGTATTCAATTCAATGTATGGTTTTAACCAAGCTGACTCTTCAAATGTAATTCCTCTATGAATTTTTGTAACTTTTAATCCAAGACTTTCATAAAGTTTTAATGTTTCATGATGAACAACATACTTTACCTTATTGTTTAAATTTGGAATCAGTTTCTCAACCTTATTAATGAAAAGTCTCTCTGGAGCAAGCGGGTAATCATTATGTAAATCATGAAGGTGAGTTGGGTATTCTAAATCAACCTCTAGTATGCAGGGCATATTTTTCCAGTATGTAAGATCTTTTTCTTTCATCCATTTAAAACCGCTAGTAGGTAGTGGTTTACTCATTGCACCACCATATAAATTATTTGCGTCGAGATATATAATATAATTTATTGTTAGGTTTTTATTATATTCACCCATATATGGGTTGTTTGCTTTAGCATATCTAGTAGAAATCATAGATACGCCGCCTCTAATTCCTTTCTCAACCATAAGTAGCATATCAATGTCAGTTAACAATTCTAAATTCACCTTTGTTAACTTTAATGCTGCATCCCAGGCTAGTCCGGGCGCTGTATAATACCAAGCAGGATCTAATCCATAGTTTTTACTACAAACATCTCTAAAGTTTTCGAATACATCCGCTAAAAGTAATACATCTGACTCAAGATATAGGTCGTGATATTCCCTCATTGTTTTAATATTAAAGGTTTCCCATACATTTTTTGCATGTTGGTAATCATCTTCTGAAATATCTTTGATGTTTAATTTTGAATAGAATTCATCCTTTGTTGGAAGTTGGTTTGCATTAAGTTTATCAAACCCATCAAACCAATCATATGGAAATACGCCCTTTCTCAACAATGACTTTGATTCTTCACCTTCATAGAAAATATTTAAGTTTTTGAAAGATTCTTTTGGTAGATTATTTACTAATTTATCTAGACTTGTTGCCATAAATTTAAATGAATCTATGAATCTAATATCTCGCTTCACCTCAATTTGCTTACCTTCTTTATTTGTAAATGTATCAACCAAAATCTGTTTTGTGAAAGAAATATACTTTTCCTCGTTATTAGGTATGCATCTTATATTGCCTTTTGTTGTACCAAGATTCTTGATAAAAATATGGGCGTCATATCCAGATAGGTTGTGAAATATTACTGGAAAGAACTTTGGAATCTTATAATTTAAGTTACATTCATTATGGGCCGCTCCTCTATACTTTCCTGTAAGGTGACAGTGATCTAATACCTTATCTTCGCCCAATTCACCCTCACATATATGACAGTGAGTAGCATTTTCATAGTCTTTTTTATCCATTTCTAACATATCCACCGCCTTTTTATGATATTTTGTATTATTGTAAATTTTCTTAATATCTTGCTCCAAATTTTCTATAAATATCTGTGGAATATCATCATCTGAAGATTTGGCGGTATATTTTACAAGCTTGGGTGAAAATATTTTATCATCAAAAGACTTTATGAGATAGCAAAACCCCGATGCTTTATGTTTTTGGTATTTATTAGTAAAACTTTCGCTTTCATTTGGCGAGCAGGTATGTATTTTCTCTGGATAACACTCAAAATCTGCATATACAACAAATGGTACGCGCATTTTTCTATTATAATTATTGAATTTAATATACTTAGGATTGCCATCTTCATCTAAAGGCATTTCAATCTTAACTTCTTTATTTGTGCTGCAATATTCTAGATGTTTTTCCAATGATTTTTCTGACTGAAATGCATTTAGACATCTGGGGCAAAAGTGCATCTTAGATTTGTGTTTACTAACTTTTGCAGCTAACAATCTGCTCATATTCTTTATCCAACAGTAATGATTATTTTCATCTTCTGATATTAAAAGTAGGTTGATTAGATAACCTTTTTGTTTTTTACTTATTCTTATTGGGTATACATCATCTTTATCATATCCATAGACATTAATCGTGTATTTGGGGTTTTGCTTTTCAAACCTATCAATCTGTTTTAATGAAGTGGGGAATTCTATTCCTGACCAGTTGAAGTTCTTCGAATTTTCAATCATTTCTTTGTTTTGTCTTTCTGGGTGAATATCTTGTTTATATACGGCGGATGTTACAGCCCACTTAAAACACTCATTATCATTCTCATTCTTAACATTTATAATTGCCTTTTTTGTTGCTAATTTTTGTGGTAAATTAATATATGAACTTCCAACAAAAGGTTCAAAAGGGTCGATGTTGATATCAAAATATTCAACTTGATTGAATTGCCATCCAGAACCTTCATTTTGAAACTGTTCAATCAATTCAAGTAACCTATTTGTCATAGTATTGAATAATTCAGATAAATCAGTTGATGAAGTAATCGTTTCTACGGTTGAATGAAAGTATCCTGAGTTTTCATCGGTTTGTCTTGTAGCAGGATTCTTTTTTATAAACTTACACGTAAATATAAATTTCACCTTGATCGGTTTCTTTTGCTTGTTAATTAGATCAATAACTTTTGGTTTGATATTATTTAAAAACGCCTTTGGCCCATACCCCTTCTTTCCATCTATCCTATAAGTTTTCAAATAACCTCTTAATGCTGTTTGTTGTTCTTCTATATTGAATTTTTTTTCAGCCAATTCATCACTCACACTATCAGATATACTTACCTTTTCTCTAGGTTTTGACTTTGTTTGTTTGTTATAAGTAAGTTTTATAATATTTTCATTGGTTAAATCTGCAAGTTTTTTAGAAAACTCATCTTTATCCATAACCTTAAATGAATAATTTCCCCAATTAAAAGTTTTGTTTGATGATTTTTGTGGTTTGACTGGTTTAAGAATTGGAGCATTAATCTCAGGTATTGGCTCATCAAGAATAGACCTTTGCGGTTTGTTTGGTATATTATTTCTAGTGGCTGGTATAGGTCTTTGTTGTTGATTTGATATATTATTAAGAGCCTCAATAATTTGAGCTCTACGTAGCCAATAATATCTCTGTATACCTTGCTCTTTAGCAAGTTGTTTTAATTGCTTCACATTTAATCTTTCTAAATTCTCCATTTTATATTTCATTATTCTTCTTTTTAAATCATATATATATTCATTTTTTTATAAAATTTCTGTTAAAATTAGCTTAAACCTAAATTGCTCTTGTCTATTAAATCACTAACAAAATCTCTGTTAAATTTAGCTTAAAACTAAATTGTCCCAAAACCCGCTTTTCACTACTACTGAAGTAGATCGCCAAAGAAGGCGCGCTCGGGAAAGAGAAAGGAGACGAAATTATAGCGAAGAACGCCGACAAGCAGAAAGAGTCCGGGCTCGAGAAAATAGACAAAATGTTAACGAAGAACGCCGAGAAGCGGAAAGATTCCGTGCTGTGGAAAACAGACAAAATTGTAGCGAAGAATGCCGAGAAGCGGAAAGACTTCGTGCTGTGGAAAACAGACAAAATTTTAGCGAAGAAAGCCGAGAAGCGGAAAGACTCCGTGCTGTGGAAAACAGACAAAATTGTAGCGAAGAAAGCCGAGAAGCGGAAAGACTCCGTGCTGTGGAAAACAGACAAAATTGTAGCGAAGAAAGCCGAGAAGTGGAAAGACTCCGTGCTACTATGGACCACAAATTTGCATAAGTTTTGTCTGCAAAATATTTGCTCACTGATGCGTGACTCAGCACTCGCACTTTCCACTTTCCCTTAAACTTGACACTTGACTTGGAAAACCGACTTCTAAACAAACCTTCTTCAGAAAAATGATCTTCTGAATGCACTACTTTTGAATGAGAAGCAAACTGATGAAAGATTTCAAATTTTTATGTCCTTTAATCATATAAACATCTCCCCTGTCGACGGCTAAGAAATACTCCCGCGAGAATTTTCTCTTGGCAGCTTTTCGCGTTGTCGACGTTGTCATTTAGTGTGTCGATTGAGAACTTTGGTTTCAACGCCGTTGTTTTCGTAAAAAATGTTCTTCTAAATTGTAAAATGTCTCAAATGTATGTTAGTCATTCACGTGTTGCGTTGGACCAGCTCTACTTATAGTTCACACTTTTACGGTTATTTATTTCTTTTGTTAAGTAACTACAGCTGATTGTAGTGAATAAATGAAGGCAGTAATTTTTTAAACTTACAATGTAATTAAGAAAAGAATAATTAATTATTTTTTTTATTCTCGTGAAAAATGTTTTTCGGGCTGGTAGATGTTGGTTACAGCTTGCCCGAAGGGCAATCTGTAAAATTAATTTTCTTTGCACCCTGCTTGGAGTAAACATTTATTTTACCGAGGTGTTCGTTTTAACACGAAAATGACAAGAGTTGTGTCCTGCATTTCCCAGTAGCGTGTACAAATCTTTTAAATACATTTACGCAAATAGAATGGTTAATTTCATCAGGAATAGAATACAGTACATTGATAATTTGTGTTTTTTGTAGAATATACTCCATGACTTTGTAGGTAGAAAGACCGTACTTATGGCAGACGAAAGTTTAGACAAAAATCATAGCAAGTTAACCGACCCCGACACTTAACTATAGTTAAAAACGTTTGTGAATTCCTTCGCAATATTTTAGAATGCTTTTACAGTTTAAAGTGAAATGAAAGTACTAACGGGAGCCCGGCTTTTAGGCTTGGCTAAATCTATATATTAGACTTCACTTCACGAAGTCACCAAAGTTATACTTCTTAGTTAAAAATGCTTATGAAAATATACCATAACTCACACATAAGAACCTAATAAATTTGTTTGGCTAAACAGGTTCTTATATTTTGGGGTATAAAAATGGGAAATTTCTGCCGGCAGGTTCTTAACCGCTAGGTTCTTACACACGGGTTTTTATTGTATTCTTCATGATCGTTTGCTCAAAAAGTATAGCTGATGTGTCGACATTAACAAGCCTCCATACTTGATTTTCGTATCTTGTGAAACTATTATTGTCACCAGGGTAGCGGGAGTTGGTGGGGCTGGAATGGCGCAGTAGCAAGAGCACTCGCCTTCAGTCAATCTGTTCAGGTATTCAGGGTTCTTTCCAAGCTCTGCTAGCCGGCCAACATTTGCAACAAAGAAATCCTTGACTTGTGATTTGTTACGGTGCTAACAAGAAGTGAGTGTAAGGTCGTTACGTACCCAACTTGTTGCTGTCGGTAGGTTGGCAGGCCCTCGTCATCACTGTGTGGAAAGAAGAGTTCGTGTCGACGAATCAAAATGCTGATGAGCTCAGTCACCAGGTTAGTGCTTTCCATCATAACTCGGGGATCTTCGGACTGAAAAATGGAGCCGAACAAGTCACGTTAAATAATGGCAGATTAGTTTGCATTCACAAGGCATTGGGGTACTCCGCATGCGCGCAATACGTGGAACGGCAAAAGAGACGCCTTCCCGGCCGTTCTCGCATAAAAGAATAACTTAACTGGTTAACAAAGAGAACGAACCAACCAACACACCCTACCCCTGAGCGAAGAATGTTCGGTCCAAACACCATGGCCAGATTCCTGACGTTCATCTTGTTTTGTTGGCTGTGTTCTTGGACCTCGAAGAGAAAACGGCTACGAGAAAAACCATAAAGTCGAACATAAGACTGCATAGAACATTTGCGAGGCAGAAAGCTACAAGGTCTAATTTCAGAAGAAAAAAAGTTGTTTTCAACATTCCACTCACCAAAGAAACTTCAACAAGTTATAGTTTGGCTGAGGGAGCGTTTTGAGCTGCTTTTGAATCGCATGAATACCATCTTCCTCGTACATTTCATAACCTAGGGCAAAAATAAGAGCAAGCCGTGTAAATGCAACGGCAAGAGAAACCAAATTTGATCCTACGTTTTTTTTTTAAACACCTCTATCTAGAGAATTTTTCAAGATCATGATTTTCCACGATACCACACCATATAAAATACAGTCAATCGGAAAATGGAAAGCCGCTTTATATTTCTTCAGTATTCCACAAAGCACGGCAATAGGTGCATGATACATGAGACCCACAGGGCCGGAGCTTTTTCCGGTTCTTGTAGCAAGAAGCACCTAGGAGTATTGCAACTTCCACTAGATGAAGGGCGAGTACTATGCAAGGTATACTGCCAGTATTAAATAAAGGTGCGTATGTGCCAAGAGGCCCACAAGGCCGGAGTCTATCGCTGTAGCATGAAGCACCCTGGAGTATTGTTACTCCCCACTGTATGAGCTGTTAGTACTTCCCAGGGTGTTTCTCCTTAGGTTCCTAAATTTTTCTTTCTAAATTAATTCCAAACAAAGTACATAGTTCCCATTAAAAGTCCCGTAAAAGGTACAAAACAACCACAAAAATTTTTCTTGATGGCGTAAGCGCTTCTCCCCAAAATCCGGGGACTTTTATTTTTGAACTGTCAATCACTTCGCGCGTTACATAACTTCCGGTTCGCTATTACGTGTAACATTACTTCCGGTCCGGTCTTCCCAAAATCTCTTTTAGAAAGTTAATAAAAAAGGAACAGAACATAATCCTTAGCACAGGGTCTCAAAACGGATACACCAGTAAAAGCTATTTTTATTTCTGCTACTGGACTGTCCTTCCATTGGGCGAGAAAGTGACGGTAAAACTTACCATACTGTAGCCCCTTTGTTCTCGATGACAAATATAAAGTTTTAAGGGTTGGATCTATAAATATACTTAAGCTTTGTGCTCAAAAATTAAGGCGTACATGTATTATGTTTTCAATACCTCATGTACAGATTAAGTCTAAAGAAAAAGAACTTCACTTGGAGGACTTAACAACTTCTAAAACAAAGTTCATGCAAATTAAGTAATTTTTCTACCAAAAACTAAATTCAGCTCAATATTCATCCAATAAAACTAGGTCAATATAAGGTTTATATGAACAAAATATGTCAATTTGGTTAGAAAGACACTGCGCCTACGGTTAGGAAGAACCGTCTATTAAATATGGGTTATTGACCAAGCGTGAGGTCAAGATGGCTGGATATTGGCTAAGTTCTTTTTTTTTTGCGTTTTTATGGACCGAGACGAAGTCGAGGTCCATAAACACGCAAAAAAAGAACGAGGCCAATATCCAGCCATCTTGACCGAACAAGCTTGGTCAATAAAGGATTTATTATATGGGATAAAACACCAAAAAATGATCCGTGTACGTGTTTATTTTCAAGGACTGAAAAGGAAGCCCGTTACATGCAAAAATCAAGTTTTCTCGTTTTCCAGCTCCATCGATACACAAACCACAGGAAATCTTTAACTGTCACGGAAAAGATTTTTCAGGGAAATACTAAGAAAGAAAATTTTGGTAAACCGGCTTTCGCCTCGGATGAATTTTCCTTGCGGGACAAAGCCCTTATCCCGAGCGGGCAAGATAGCTCCATATTGCCCGCTCGGGTAGCCAATCACAGCACGAGATTCGGTTCATCTTGCCCGCTCACGGAGCTAGTCATATAACTAGTCATAGTTGTCACTAAATCTGCCCCCGACCTTGTAAAAACTGAATGAAGACTGCATGTGGTTGTCCATGTATTTGTTATGAACCTTTGAAATGTAGTTTTCGTTTGAGAGTTTGTGAGTGTAAATTCCTTGTTGTGTTTGTGTTTTGTCAATTATCACACTTTGTTTCTTGGGTTAATGGAAATCCTCATACATATCGTGTTTAGGATGGGCAATGGTATTTTAACATGTCATACTGAGTTCAATCAACAAGGCAAATGTAATAGAATGCGTGTTAAACAACAAAACGATCTTTAATTATTTATTTCTAACGAACAATAGAAATGTAGTATAACTATGAAAAATGTCGTTATAACGATGAAAAGTTATGAAAGCATTTGTTGATATTGCGTACATTATTTGTATAACAGCATTCAAAATGTAATATTCTGTAAAAAGAACATGAACTTGTTAAATATAAGGCAATACAAAATGTCCTTACAGCAAAAGGGAACAATAATTAAAGGGCTCTTCCAAAGACAACATGAATTGGTTAATAATGTAAGGCATGCAAAATGTCTTTGGAATATAAAAAAACAATGACTGAAGGACGCTGTTAAAACACCTGGCGAAAAAAGAATTGAAAACTATAGCCACAAGTCAAATTCAGTATGTTTGGAAGACGTTCAAAATTGATGAAAAAGGAACAGGATGTTTCTGCATGGAGGATTTCAGATTGTTTCGATGCAGTGAAAGTCAACTGTTTGAAGAACAATCCTTTTTGTCCTTTGATGTTGAAAAGGTTGAAGTGTCTTTTAGCTGCAAATGACTGAGATGTATTGGTCAAAGTATCAGAAAAAACTGCATTATTGGTTGGATCACCTTTTCCATCCGGAAATAAAGTTGGAAAAGCCATTGATGCTAAGAATTGACAACTAAATTCATTCAATGGCTCATCACCAATATCCCAATTGAATGATTGTGGAACATGAAGAAATTGTTCATTAATAATTTCTTTTTCCTTTTTGGAGTCAATGTTGGTTGGAACAAAGCTATTCATTTCAGTTTCTGCATTATAAACTTTCTCATCATCTTCAAAATGAACTGGTCCAGTGTCAATATCCACATCTTCATTTTCATCTGATTTTTCTTCACCCTTATAATTGTACAAAGGATTGTTTGGTTCCCCATTTGCATTTTTACTAGTTAACCACTAAAGTGCCTCTTCCACTTTTTTGCACCTCACTACAAAATCCAATGAAAAATTGTTATCTTTACCATTAACAGTCAAAATAATCACAGGCAAATCTTTTGGACACCTAGGAAGTATTTCTGCAAGTTGTTGTACATCCTGAGGCAAAGTAAGCACATGGCCTTTATATGCTCTTTGACCACCCCTTGGTTTTGTGTACACATGCATAACAGGAAATGCTTTTGCAATGAGCATTTCTTCAAATTGTGTCAAGCCTTGTAACTTAACTCATTGGGAACTGGAGAAGGTATCATAGAGTTATCGGCTGAAAATGTTTTGGGAACACTTTTGTCACGCACACATTGAGAGCAAATGTAATTTGCAGAATTCTTTGGTTTTGTTTTCAAAGGCCAGGCTTCATGACAGACACGGCACTGATAAATTGTAAATTTTAATGCATTATGAAATCTTCTCATATTTTCCTTGGACGATTTTTGCTGATGAAGTTCCTCATTATATGCTGTTGGATTTTTAAAATCATTTTCGTTCATCAAAGGTTTGTCATCCTTATCATGAACATTATCAGCAAACAGTGATAGTAAGGTTAAATTGTTATCTTCATTCGTTTGAAACTCAGAAAAGTAAACTGATGAATTCTTAGAAGATTGCACAGATTCATCAGAATTCTTACTTCTCTTTGTTATGTTTGCAATTGCCTCTTTCTGTGGAATCTTTCTTTTTCTATTTCTTGTAAAATTATCGTTTTTCCTTGTGTTTTCTTTTTTTCTGATTGTGCACAACTTTAGCACCTGAGAATGATAGAGTATTACTGATTTTAGCATCATTAGTATTCTCTAGATCTACCATGAGGGAGTTGTCCAATATTTCTCTTGCACCTGACTCACATACAACTCTTGGCCTAGCTAGCATTAGGTTTCATGTTCATACAAGTATTGTCATTTGCAGATGTTTCTGGTGTGCAGTGGAAAATTTCATCTTGTTCATACTGTATTTCCATTTCTCTCAGCTCATGAATTGTGAAAAACCACCCTTCTTTATAAACTTGTCGCACTGAAGAAAAATTTGCAAACTCTTTTACACTAAAACAAAGGTCATCAAAATAAGTCCATTTACTATAACTTTCAACAGCACAAGTGAAGTGGTTATTGTTACAACGCACAACACCTCTTAGTTCGTAATGAACTCCAGCAATTTCAATCAACTCAAAGACATTTATGTCCTTCATCAACCCAGGAGGGAATTCAGTAAACAGGAATTTAGAGTTTGATACATTACTCAAAACAGGCCAAGTAGTGCGAGTATTACAGGTGACACAATTCAGTTGTCCTGGGTTTGTATGCACATCAGTAACATACTGGGGCCACATATTTTTATCTAAACCCAAGTGTTGTAATCCATGTTCAGTAACTACTGTCAAAAGAATTTTGCTATTCAAAGTCACAAGTTTTGCACAAGTGTTACAGAAAGAATCAAAAGTTCTTAAAGTCACAAAAAGACTCTCTTCATCTACATTCATATTACCAAGTGTTCTTTACTCAAATATTTGACTAAAACAGGCACTACAATCTCTGGCTACAAATGAACTACAGTGGTCAATGATGTATGACCATACAGGTTCGCGAATTTCCTTCAACAAGGCATTGTCTTCTCTCGAACAGATGTAATATGAGCAAGTATTGAAAAGCAGCTCCGTGAACTCGTTTTTAGCTGGCAAATTTGATAAATATGGCATAAACAAATGTGTACACACTTCCAAAAAAGCATCAACTGCACATGAATAAATGCCCGGGTCAGTGGAAACCGAGTTCATAAAGTGTCGTCTACGAAACGCAACGAACGACTGCTTTGGCTTCGAGTGTGACATTCTTGAACTTAAGATAGAACAAAACCCGGTTATTTCACGTTAGCACCTTTCTCGTTTTTGACTGGGTTTTGAAATATTTGAGCTATTCCTGATGTGGTTTGAATCGAGTCTGTAGATCCACGTTGCTGATTTGTGTCTGACAAATCAAGTTCAAAGTTCTGTCGATCGACGTTGCTGATTTGTGCCTGACAAATCAAGTTCTTTAAAACTAAAGAATTCCAGTACTGCTGAATAGCTTTTTGTTAATGATGTGATACTCAATGATAAAAATACTCATCTTATAGCTTGGAATGAAATAAGAAAGCTTGGAATGAAATAAGAAAGCTTGGAATGAAATAAGAAAGCTTGGAATGAAATCGTGACGACTCGTTGCCAAACTTGCCAAACCCAGTTTGCGCGGTTGCTGAGCCAGGCGTACATGCTGAAAATTAACCGGGACCACCGTGCGCGCCTATTTTCGTCAAATCGAGAAAATTTTTGCATACTAACACTACGACCATACGATACTTCTTATTTACGCGGGGAACATTAGGGTGCCTCCTCGGGTTCCGGCCTCTGGGCCGGAACCCTGCAGGGGCAATAATTAACATTATTGTCCTGATTGTAATATCCACTACGCACACACCGCCATCATGGTTGGAAAGACTGTTCTTAATGGTAAACATCACGTGATATAGGTACGGAATGCGTGCAAAGTTACATGGTATACCACATCCCTCCCCAACATTACAAAGTGTGTTACTCAGCATAGCTGGAAATAATAACAACAAAAATGAGGGTTCTATGCTTTAGGTAATGTCTCTTGTTAAGTTAGCACGTAGTCTTTTAGGTAGGAGGGTTTCCTTCTGGTTCTCTGGGGTCTGCATGATTCTGGGTCAGCTTTGGTCTGTCTGCCACTTGATTGTATATGGTCACTTCCTGTCCCTGTTTGCTCTACGTTTTGCTCCTCTGATTGTTCTTTCCTCTTGTTCTCATCTTCCGTTGCTGAGATTGATGGTTTCTCAACATCTCTTGGAAACGAATTCAACTTCTCCAGGTTTGGGTCAGTTGTTGTGCTTGATTCTCCTGCTTCAATGATCTCTCGGTCATCTGCGGAGTTGATAACTGCGTTTACAAGTTTGAAGTGGCTGATATCTCTGCAGATTGTTCTTTCATCAGTAGCTCGTCTAGCTGTGATTCTGGATCCATTTATCTCATACACAATGTAGAACACGGGTTCATATGGCGTACTCCATTTGTTTCTTTTCTCTTGCTTGACCAACACATAGTCACCTAGCAAAAGTCTTGTTTGTCCTGTGTTTCTGCCTTCTCTGTTCTGTTTCATTTTCTGTTTATACACCGCATCTCTCTCATCTATGATGTTGTCCTTCTCAGATCTCTGCACTTTTGGCTGAATGTGATCCAACTTGGTCCTTACAGTTGTTCCTCTCATTGCGTCATAAGGGGTGGTTCCCGTGGCTGGATGTGGGGTTGATCTGTATGCAGTCAGCATGTCCTGTATCGCATTTTGTCTCTCTAGGCGGTCTTTTCCTTGTAGGTGTGCAATCTGTTCGGTCTTGTTCAGCATTTGCATGAATCGCTCGACTTCCCCATTTGCTTTAGGGTGCAGTGGCGTAATCTTGTGGTGTTCAAATCCTTCTTCAAGTGCAAATTCTTGGAAGTCTTTCGAATTGAATGGTGGTCCGTTGTCGCTCTCTACTCTCTTTGGAGTTCCATAGGTTGCGAATATGTGCTTCAGTCTCTCTTTGTTCACTTTGAAATTGGTTGAGGGTACTGCTTCTACTACTGGGTATCTGGTTCTCTTGTCAATAAGTACAAGGTTGTAGTGGCCATCTGGGTATGGTCCACCATGGTCGATGGATACTGTATCCCAAGGTTGGCTAGGGATCTTTGTCACCTTAATGGGTTCTTCTCTTTTCTCCTTCGTAGCTACTTGACATTCGTAACACTGGTTGATTGCTGCATCAATCATACTGTTCATCAGGGGGAACCAGTACTTCTCTCTCAATAGCTGTTTGGTCTTAGTCTTCCCCAAGTGTCCAAGGTTGTGTCCTAGCTTGACTACTTTCTTCTGTAAAGTAGAAGGTAGCACTATACGCTGTTCTCTGAAAATTAGTCCTTCTGCCATTGACAACTCTTGCTTCACGTGGAGGTATGGTTCCAGGTCTTTGTCTCGCCTGTGCTTCTCCCAGTCTCCCTTCACGATTCTCTTCGCTAGTTTTTGCATCATTTTATCTTTCAGGGTTTCTTCTCTAATCCTTGCGATGACTACAGCGTGTTCTGTGTTCACAATCCATCTGATGATCGCTTCAGTGCTGTCATCCCCTGTTTCAGGCAGTGGGTGCCTGGAAAGAAAGTCTAGGGGGTCCGCTTCATCTTTCCCAGGCTCGTACATCAGCTCATAGTCAACGTCCTGCATTTCCATTACCCATTTTTCGATTCTGGGTGGCATTGCAGCTTTCGCTTTATTGAATAAGGGTAACAATGGTTTGTGCGCTGTGACAATACGGAATCTTGGGGCTCCAAGCAAGTAAACTCGTAGTCGTTCTTTAGCCCACTTGATGGCTAGCGCGTCTTTCTCGGTTTGGCTGTATCTTTTCTCGGTTTCTGTCATTGTGCGACTGATAAAATGCACTGGCTGTATACCCTTGTCAGTCTTTTGCAGTAGGGCTGCTGATAAGCCTTGGTTGTAGCTTGCTTCTGTGCGCAGGATTATAGGTCTGGATGGGTCAAAGAATGCCATTGTCTTGTCATTTGAGATGCTTTCTTGTATCTTCCTGAATGCTTTTTCTTCTTCTTTCTCCCATTTGAATTTTGTGTCTTTCCGGGTTAGCTGATAAAGTGGTGCTGCTATGGCTGCATAGTTGCTGATGAAGTTGTCCAGGTAGCCAGCCATTCCAAGAAAACTCCGCACTGCTTCTTTGCTTTCTGGAGGGCTGCAATCCTTGATTGCTCTTACTTTATCTGGTGACGGTTTCAGTCCGTTCTTGGTGAAGATATGTCCAAAGAACTCAATCTGCTCTTTCCCAAATTGGCACTTCTCTTTGTTAAATGTTACTCCATGATCTCTTGCTCGCTGGAGGACGCTCTTCAGTACTTCTTTGTGTTCTGCTTCATCTCTTCCCGCGAGGAGTATGTCGTCTCTTTGGTTCATGCAGTGGGGTATGTCTCCGAAGGCTCTGAACATTGCTTCATCAAAAACATCTTGTGAGGATTTAGCTCCGAATACCAGTCTCTTTGGTCTGTAATTTCCCCACGGTGTGCTGAATGTTGCCACCTGTCTCGTGGAAGGGTCCAGTGTCAGTTGGTGATAGCCTTGTCTCAAGTCCAATTTCGTGAAGATCTTGCAGTCATGCAAGCGGTAGATAAAATCTTCAACTCTTGGTGACTGGACACATCTGCTGCGTTTCATGGCTTCGTTGGGTATTCGCATGTCAATGCTTGCTCTGATCATCTGAGATTTTAATTCTTCATTCTTGATATCAGTATACTTGGGTTTAGGCTGCACAACTAGGGGTGAGCACCATGTGATTGTTTCCCCATCTGGGACTTTTTCGAATATGTTTTCCTTTACTCCCTGCTCAAGCCATTCTTTGAGAGGTTTTTGCAGATGATATGGGACTGGGCGTGGTTTCTGGGCTACTGGAATAGCTTCTGGATCCATCTCTAGCTTGACTTCTATTTCTTTGCCTGTACTCTTGTCCCTGAAGCATCCTATCCCTTGAAAAGTGTCATTGTATTCACTGAGTAATGCTTCAATGTCATCTGGCAGCTTCACTGACTTGATTCTGAGCTCATTGGTTTCTTTAAGTGTTCCGTCAGGGTCAATCTTGATCATTCCCAGTTCAACTAGTGTGTTCTTGCTCAGGAGTGGAGGGGAGTCCATTTTTCCCTCAATCACTAAGAACTTGCTTTTTGCTCCTCGATTCTTGTTCCGAATTGTTGTATGAAATTCTCCTTTAACTACCAGATCAGATTGGAGAGTCTTCAATGTGTCTTTGCTTGGATCTAGTTCTCTGATTTCCTTTGATCTGTGTTTTAGGGCTCTGAATTGGTACTCATCCATCACGTTCATACTTGCTCCACTGTCGGGTTCTACGTGTGCGTCAATATCTCCTATTCTGACAAGAACAGTATCCTGTGTTCTACCTGATCTCAGTTTCTTTGCTCGATGCAAGACATGTCGTGCAGTCTGCTGAAGGTATTCGCAATCTGATTCGCTGTTCGCGTCGGTGTCTGCCTCGGTTGCTTTCTTGACTTTCTCTTTCCGTGACTCTTTGCTTTTCTCTTGTCTCTTGTCTGATCCTGATCTACAGCATATTGCATAATGATTGTATTTACCACACTTGAGGCACTGCTTACCATAAGCTGGGCAGTTGCGTCCAGGGGAATGGAGTTCTGTTTTTCCACAGTATTGGCAGCTATTCTTGGTATTTCGTTCTTCTTTCCTGTGTTCATGCTTGTGGTTTTCTTGCTGTGGAAATTTCTTGTTCGGTAAGCTTGGGTATCTTGTACCTCTTCTAGCATTTCTCTGATATTTTCCCCATTGATGTTTCACCTTGGAGATTTTGTAATCTTCTTTCATGTCTCTTACTTGCTGGTTAATATCTTCTTTTTGGCGGGCTTCTTCGAGGAATTGGTCCAGTGTCCACCTCTTCTGTATGCTTTTCTTGATGAGTTCGTTGTCTTTGATTGTCTGTATCAGCTGTTCAAGGATCCTATCATCAGTCTGGTCGCCGAATTCACAATCTTTCGCCTTCTCGCGTAGCCGCGCTGTGTAGTTTACGATATTTTCTCCCGTTTCTTGTCGTTGTTTGCTGAACGTGTATCTCGCATGCTGTTTGTTTTTCTTCGGTAGGAAGTGATTGTTGAGTTTCCGGATTAGTTTCTTGTAGTCGTTATCTTCTTCAATAGGAGCAACATCTGGAAGGTTTCGGGCGAGTTTCTTGATTTCTTGTCCGCCGTAGATTTTGAGGGCGCTTACTTTGTCTTTCACGGCCTTGATTTCAAAATACTCCGTTTCTTCTTCGAAGTCTTCGAGCCATTCCTGCCACGCTCGGCCAGTTTCTAAAGGGTTGTCTGGAATCTTAAACGGATTTATTCTAAGTGATTTTCCGAAGGTTGAGACTCGAATTTCTGTTGGGTTGCTTGTGCTGCTAGTTCCTTCGTTTGACATTTTTTTTTTCTATCACGAGGTCCACGATGTCCGATGCTCTTGATGTCTTCTTTCTTTTTTTTTTTCTAATTTCGCTAGTATTCTCTTGGTTGGTTTTCTCTTCTCTTTTGCTGGATTTTCTCTTTGATCGTCTGCTGATTTTTCTCTTCTTGCAGCGTGTTTTCGTCTTCCTCGTCGCCAATGTAATATCCACTACGCACACACCGCCATCATGGTTGGAAAGACTGTTTTTAATGGTAAACATCACGTGATATAGGTACGGAATGCGTGCAAAGTTACATGGTATACCACACTGATGAAGAGAGCGAAGGACAGGAGAAGTGCCAGTTAACACTTCCGTTACATAAACCACAACATTACAAGTATTTATCATATGAAATTTTGCGGTATACAGAGTGGTAGAAAATTGATAAAAGTGACATGACACATGTGGGAGATCAATGGCTGCCGATAGCGTTCTTATCGATCAATTCGCTACCATTCAGTATAAGAGTAACACTACAGTTTATCTCTATTTAGTAATAAAATAAAAAGAAAATTACGTCGCTGTAAGGAGGCATTTCTCCTCTAATATTGAACACTGGAAGAGAAATTTCCCATATCCATGCAGCCATGCAATATCCTCTCTATATATAACACATGTCTAACACAAACAGCTTACATCTTGCAGCAGTTAGAAACACTTCAAAGTAGTCGTAAGGAATCAGTGGCTCCGGGAGTTCTCTGAGGTAAGATTTCAGTACAGAGGCGACTGAATGTACCTCTGCTTTGTTGTTTTCCAAAACAGGAATTTCCCCTGATAAAAAACAAAACAAATAATTAATAACACAGTTTATTTCACTGCCTACTTTAAAACATCACACTGGTTTGTTTGAAGTTCTTTGTATGAGAACAAGTGAGTCCTCAAGAATGATCTCAAATTGGAATTGAAATCCTTGTAATTTTGAGTTTGTGAGAATTTTCAAATTCATTTACAGTACCGCTCAAATGTAAGTTACCGCTCTCGTCTCGTTTCTCTCGATACAAGTCTCGTTTCTTACGATACAAGTCTCGTTTCTTACGATACGAGTCCAGTTTCTCCCGAGAATCACTGGACCGCGAGGAATAGCTCAACTCCACCGACAGCTGGTCGACTGTCGGTCGAAAGACGGCCAACAGTCGACCAACAGTTTTCTTCTACAGTGGTAAAGATCTGTCGGTCGACAGACGGCTAGATGTCGGTATCCTGTCGGTAATCTGTCGGTAGGCTGTTAGTTTGATCGACGATCAACGATCTTTGGCTCATCCACCATCTTGTAAGTAATAACTTCGTCAATATCCCTCTCTCATTATCATTTGCCTCAATCCCAACTGAAGGCGATGAATGGAACTCTACAAAGCCAACTACCAAGATACCTAGATAAATTCAACTGGCGGAAGGTTTGCCGGTACGACCACTTCAAGAACATTATTGCCCGCTATTGTTGAAAGCTACCCTGAAGCCCTGTTAGGTGTTTTAGGGATAAGGGATAACCAGCAAAATAATTTTAGGGATAATGGATAATTGACTAAATAATTACAGTGATAAGGGATAACTGAGATAGTTTTAGGGATAACCAAAAACAGCTTTGATTTCTCAATTGTCACACATTTGGCCACTTTTGCCGAGGATTTGCATCACCGGCGACCAGTAACGAACAGTGACGCTTTACACTTTAAAATTGCCACCAATTATCAAATTCCAAGAATAAGTAATTTTGGGGATAACAGCCTGGGTAATTTTAGTGATAAGGGATAACTGCCCCCCGGAATATTAGGGATAAGGGATGACCAACCCCCCCCCCCCCGACAGGGCCTCTACCTTATCAAGTAAGTCTACTTTAATAGTTTGATAACAAACGACTCCTTTAAGAGTCCTGACCAATACACCAATACAGCGTGTCTTCTTTTAGGCTACCGATTTTCTTGCTCATAAAAATAGAAAAACATATTGTGTAGACATACTGTACATAATATAAAATTACATGCCACTTCGCAATGAATTATAGGGCGATTCAAAACCCTTTGGATGAGGAAACGTTTTGTCAGCCTCAAGCCAACTGTCGGCAACTTGTCGGTAACGTGTCGGTTATGTGTTGATAAACTGTCGATCGACAGTCGACCAACTGTCGGTGGAGGTGAGCTATTCTTCACTTTGACCGAACCGTTTAGTACCGCATATAAAATCACTCGTATCACATGTATCGAAAGTTTCGACTCCGCATTGTGTACATGTATTCCCAAATCGATGGTACTGAAAGCAATAATAAATAATGATAATTAAAATAATAATAATAATAATAATAATAATAATAATCTTTATTATTTATAGTGCGCATGTGGCATTTTCATTTTTTAAGAATTTATTCAATAAAATGCTTGAAAATGACTATAAATTGGTAACTGATAAATAGACACTTCTAAGATGTTCACATGCAATTTCAAATAAATTTGTCTTTATTAAAGCTTTAAAGCTATCATAATTGTGCTCCTCTCTGATATGGCGAGGTAATGCATTGAAGAGAGAATGAGAAGCTGTAGAGAGGACCCTATCACCCAGCATCCTATAAGTCTTGACATTGAATGGCAGTAGTAAGAGTTCATTGGTAAGAGTTTAATCAACTGCTGCTACAGTGTAGTTCGGAAAGCAGTGTTTATCGATGATTTTTCCAGGCAGGGAAGCCACAACAACTAACGCCAGCCTCTTTGGGCCATTCAAATTTCAGATTGAATTGGAATTTGGAGCTGCTAGGTTTCTTATCAGATGGACGGGCGAAAACTGGACTCTGCATGCAATTTAAGGCTAGGCCTAGAAGAGCATAGTTAAAATCTTATTTAAACCCCTGGGGTAGCAGCTACACAGGTGTTTGAATTTTTATGCATATAGTCCTGACGGTTTAATGAGAAAACCAATGCATTGCAAGTAACTCATACCTCTGTTGAAGGCATCTTTCAAGTCTGCCACAGTCTTGTTATGTCCTGGTAATCTGAATAAACCCTCTTCAGATAAACCTTCTCGAAGTAACAAATACCAAAATTAATTTTACCTAAAATCTGGTCGAAATTGAGACCTTCACTTTTATACCCCTAGTTTGCAGAAGAGCCATAAATAATTGAACTTACAGCCATTTATGATAGTTATTCTATTGAACTATTTGCAGAATTTTGGGTTCTTGAGACAGATACATATAATTATAATAGGCAAACTAACCACAATTTGAAACATTTATTGCTATTTCCCTCAGACAAAGGAATACACTGAAAAATAAAGTTAATGTCTTCAACGACATTTAATTTGTCTGATTGTCCACCTGGTTGCAATCTGCACTTTTCCTTTAGTTTACCTGTTAGTTAAACAGTGTGCAGTTTGTTCTCTTCTCTCCACACCGACAAAATATTGGTCTTATTTCATATGTGGGATGTTATAAACCTGCTAAACCCAGCCCATATTGGCCCTTCAAGGACCTCAAACCAGCACTATATCAACTACATACCCTTCAACTTAGACTGTTATCAACTACCATTGCTGCATTTTGATTGACATGAAATGGGCAGCAATCAATCAAGATCTGAGCTGCTTGTTCAATTTTGTTTTCCACTCCACACAAGGAAGAAAAAAAAGGAGTGACTGATGATGTCTGCTATGTGTGCATGTATGCTATGGCAGCAGCTTATACTCACCATGTTTCCTGATAAAGTCAATGCATTTGTCAACTACAATGGGGACATAACCACCCCCTCTTCTTGCTTCAAATTTTACTGTCTCAACAAGACTGCGACCAAACATTCCACCACCAACAGGCTGCAAGGACACAGGGCATCTAAGCTGCATGTCTTATTTTATCAGTTCGTACAAGAAAAAACTCTCCTAGTATGATCTACTCATGCAAAGTTTGCAGAGATAAAAGCTCAACTTGAACCAATGGTCTCATTGCAGAGCAACTGGTATACTTGTATCTATGAGAGATCTTCTTTTTCTTTTATACTCAAGGCCTTGCTATCAACCTAGTTAGTAGTACTTCTTTTGTTTCATGAAAAAAACTAATAAAGCAGAAGTTATTATTATAGGGATGTAGCTAATAAAGTACAGAATTTCCAATAAATTTAATGCAAAGGTTTTTTTGAAGCATTAATCTGGAGCTGAGTAGAATGCAGTGTTGAGCATAATAGAGTTCAATTATAGAGTAATGGAGAATACTGGCCCAAGACCAATTGATGGTGTTGAGTTATTCCCTCCATTAAACAGGAAAACACTCACTTTCATTGAACTTTAAAACTATGAGTTACAGATATCCAGAGGGATAATGCCAAAGAAATAAGAGATAAACTCGGGTGTCTCGGTGGTCCCCTTGAGCGATTAATACTTACAGCATAAATAACTCTGTTAATTGCTCTGATCCATTCTTCCATCTCTAGCTGTGACGAAGCTATCAGTAAAAATGTTTCATGGTTACTGGACACAGGCCGACCTTCCTTGTCTTTTCCAGCTAAGAACCAAAATAACAATTATTAACATGCAAAGTGCAGCTTAGAGTTGCAAATCTCACAGACCAAAACATATCATCTTCAATCCAATTCCCCTTATTAAATGTAACCTTAGAGGGCAATATAATTCAATTTCAAGTTCTCATGTTTTTTTTTTTTCAAAAGCCTAAAAAAAAACAAGTATGCCAATTTCAGTCTGTTTTTCCTTGTAATTTTTGTATTTTGCACTCAGTCCTAAAATAAATAAATAGATGCCACAAATATATTCGTGTCACCTCCCCCAGAAAAATTCTGTCAAAAAGTACTTCACTGTTAAACTCTGGAATGAAAATACAAATTAATCTGTTAATCAAAGAGAGCAGGGAGTCAATACTCTCCCCATACAACCTGAGCAACCTTGGACAATAAGAGATTTATTGCATTATAAGTGGAAACTGTATTTGAATGTGTAATGAAAAAATTGATATCCTGAAAATTTATCTTACATGTTTGTATTTCCATATTGAAACAAGGTATTTCAGCAGCAGCTATACATTCAGGAGTTTTGCATTGATTTTTCCATAAAAATGGTTCATACGTTTCACTAGCTCTATTTGAAATTAAGACAAAACTTTACATTTGAAATTTTGCAGGATCATTTGGGACATTACCCAGTCCAGTATTACATGTAGGATAATAATGGTCCTAGCTGGACCAAAAATGAAGAAATCTGATTGGCTCATTGTAGTTATTGTCCCTTGGACTGCTTCAGTCATGTACATACCAATTAAGGAATTATTATGTTACCCAATACATTATTGGTAATCAGAGACTGTTTGCAAATGCCTTACAAAAGTGAGGAGGACATTGCAGGACTTCTCTGCCCTGACAAATGTCTGAGCCCTGATGACATTAGAGCCAGGGCTCAAGACCATAGAGTGCAGGGAGCTATAAACATGATAACCACTTGTCCCTGCCATCCATCTGAAATGTGACGCTGGCAACAGACAGGGATAATTAGGGTACCCCCTAATACTTTCACTGTTGGTATTTGCTTCTTAGTATCAAGTGATATCACTCATGAGGACTAAATGACTGGGACCAAAAATATTAAAAAGGATTAAAAATATGCCTCTAAAATTTAATTAAATTCATGCAATTGCTCTGTATACAATAATCAAAATCACAGTGGAAGAAATATGTGATGTTTAGTAGATGACAAAGGGTGTCACTCACATTTTATTTCAAACTTGAATTTTCCTGCATCTGCGGGATCAAGAGGGTACCTAACAACTTGATTTCCTGGTAACGGTATTGAAGCCAATGGTGTCTTTGGTTCCTGGCAATGGGACAATGATTGCATTAAACATCAGGCAGCAAATATCAATGCAAAAGGAGATCAGGGTTCTGGCCATCACGTCCAGATGCTTTTTGTAAAACTCCGCAATATGGGTTTGTATGCCTAACTCTGAATAGACCTTTTGAAATCTGCGTAAACCCAGTGCTAGTTTAACCTGCTGGCTTTTGAGCTCAATTTTTTCATCTTTTTTTTTTTGGTAGCAACAGGGTTTTATCCCTTCTACCACTGTCGCCTCAGTGCGCATATGTGTGGCTTCAACTTACCCTTATTCCATTTTGACATTGTCATATCAAGCCACATCCCACAACCTTACCATTTTTCATAACCTCAATTAAGGTCTTAGTTCCTTGGCTCTGTTTAACCTGTTAATAGGAAGGCCAAAGCTCACCAAGAGAGGTCCGAGTTTGACGGTAAACAGCAAGGACATGTCGACTGATGGTTGAATTAAAGAAGCTATAGATGCCCTATTGAAGAGGGACCATGGACGCAGGAATCGCAGGTTTGAGGTCTGACATGGATAAACTGAGGTACAAAATTAATTTAAAGCAGACATAGGAAAAATTGAGCGCGAGGTTAAAGAAATTGCCCAGGGTCTGAATGCGACTCAAGGAGATGTTGAATTACTCAAAGAAAAGACAGAGAAGGATCTTTGCCAAATAAACATGTGAGGAAATGGCCCGCCCTGCAAAGTAAAATTTAATGGTAAGAACAGTGGCTAAGAAATGAGTGAGGAAATGGCAAGTATTGCAAGTTTGGTCAGAAATAGCCTTTGAAGATCGCATGGCCTCTGTCAACCAGTTTCATTCACAGTCTATTTGGCTCAACTCTCTTATATCAGTCAAAAAGTAAACCAGTATATGCGTAAACTTTAGTTTAAGGGATTAATTTTGAAACAAAAGGGAAGCATTATAACAGTGTAATATAGTCCAGTGTAAGTAATGTATTCTAACTGCTTTTTAATGAACAATGTACTGTACATAATGTACTTTATTTAATGTAAGTACAGTGTAGTTGATGTGTTCTAACTGCTTTTTAATGAACAAGGTACTGTAAGTAATGTATTATATCAAATGTAAGTGTAGTATATTGTAACTAATTTTTGGTGTGTAAGAAATAAAAAAATATCAATACAAAAACTCCATTTTAAAGTTTGTTTTCATAAGGGAAATTCTGTACATGATTGCAAGCAGCAAATTCCCTTAACTTTTTTAAAGTAGAAATAGTGAGACCACTTCCATTAGATTAATTTTCAACCATTGGAAAAAAAAGGCCTCTCCAGCAAGAATCTCTGATGGAGTGATTCTTTCACCTTGACAGAAGTAATCTTCTGTATACAGTTATAAATCAGTAACCAATGTCCACCTTTGACGTCTGGGGAGAGTGGACACTGGCTAACTTAAAGCCAATGTAGCAAAATAGTTTGGATTCTAAAATGTACCTCTAGGGAAACAAATTACCATCATCGTCATCATCATCATCACTATTGTCATCATTATCATCATTATCATTATGATCATTACTATCATTATCATTATCATCGTCAATATCATATCATTGCTAATGCTAATGATAACAATAATAATCACTATAATTACTATTACAAGCATTAGCAATACCAATATCATTACTACTATTATTGTTATTGTTGTTGTTATTATTATCATTAACTATACACAAATATAAACAAATCTTAAGTCTAGTTTTTAGTTTGCAATGAAGTAGTTACAATCATATGTACTTTTGTACACTTATAATAATAAATAATACCAATTTATTAATTTATATAGCGCAAATAATTATTAAAAATATTCTAATGCTCTTTACAATAGTTAAAAAAATATATATATTATAAAATCTATTTACATTGAATTAAAACAATAAATGCTAAAATAAGTTAATAAGATTGACTAAATAAAAATGTTTTCAAGTTAGCTTTAAAAGTCTGCAAGTCACTGGATTTGCGTATGTATAATGGTAAACTGTTCCAGACCCTAGGTCCGGCAACCGCACTTACATTGTTGTCTTTGTAGTAATACAGCTGATCTCCTTTGAGTTCAAACCACCTGGATCTTAATGTCCTGTGCCTACCACCCTGCTTACGCAGCCAGCCACAATGAACCTAAAACAGTTGGAAACAGTGTAGTATGGTAAAGCAAATATGATAAGAGTTGAAGATTTGATCCCTGCAGTGATAATTGCAATTTTGAGGTTATGCATGCTACCTGAAACACGAACCGGATGGAATGGGATTCGAAACCGAATACGTGAAGGACTCGATGAGAACTTCTTTTATTTAAACAAACAAGCCGCTGGTTCCGAATACAACGTACGGCACTGAAGGTCGCCGTGACAATCGACTGAAATCAACTGTACCAACAACGTTAATTAGTACACATTAATGTTATTTTTACTAATAAAGTGCGATGTCACGATGCAACGATGCCACGCGAAACCAAAAACTGTGAATCACAGCTTCTCAACCAAATAACTAAAGGGAACCAAACGCCTAGATTAACAAGGTCAAATATTTAGATGTAGCTATATATATCTGGTAACTGGACAGGGTTTTCAAAATACTCCAAGTATTTTGCAAGCAGTCGAATGTGTGTCCTAATTTAAGTCTAGCTGCTATATACATATAGTTCTACTCACGATCAGTATAGACTCGAGCTACAGTGCGACCTCGGGAATTTGAAAAGTGGCCTCTTAATGTAGATAAACTATAAATTGACCAGAAATGGTGGTCAACGTGATTTATTGACTCTATATAGCAAAATGCTTTTTGGAAAAAGTGAAATATGTGAAGGAACATTTAAATAAATCCATGAAACAAAACTTAGACCTTCTTTTCCTGCTAACGGTCTGTGCTAAATCTATTGTAGTTCAAAGCCTTCGATTTGTGACAGATTTCCACGTGTATACATTTTGCGACTTGAGACTTGTCATTACAATGGAGATTAAATTGCAGAAACTTTGTTGTTTTATCAGTTATCACCTATTCTTATTGCGTCTTCCTGTCACCTTTTCGCTCGAAAAGATAATTTACTGGTCGCTTAATAGAGGTAAAAAAAGAAATAAATAAAGACCTTGCCACAACGAAAAGGTGGCCGCGGCCGCGTAACGGAGGTGGCCGTAGAATAGACGGAAGGAATACAGCATTTTAGTGACAAATAATTCGGGATTTTGGAAGTGGCCGTTTAATGGAGGGTGGCCGTTTAATGCCGCTTAATTAATAGAGGTCGCACTGCACATGCATTATGCGCGACGCTAGGCAATGGAACGAAGCTCCTCGAAACAACTCAAAGGGTTTGATAGAGGAATGACAAACACAAAAAATAATGAATGATCCTTCACCAAAAGCAAAGAGGCTGCGTGCTTACACGATCCAGTAAAGTAGGAGTATCAGACCTTCGTGACACCAGAGGCAATCCTGTTAAGGCTCGCAACATAATTACCCCTTATGTACGTGATTTCTGTCTTCAAAAACGTAATCGGTATAGGTTTCACTGCCGGACATGGAATAATTAGAGAAATCTGTTCGACTGCTGATTATATCAGTAAACACATCCTCAACATTTCGCTTTTGCATCTCAATAACTTTCGATCACTGCGTTTGGCAGGTTTGGAAAGGTACAGGTAAATCAACCTCCCGCGCTCAGGATAGTGTTTGACCAACTCATCCACTACATATAGTATACTTGTTGCCAGAAATAACTAGTTGATTGTCCTAACCGTATTCTATCAGATTCTAAAGTTAATTACCGGGTATCCCTTGATCTTTTACTCTCTTACCAGGAAAGAAGACTTTCGGAACATGACTCAGAAAACTCTTTAGAAGGAAGGGCCTTCTTTAAAGTAAACTTCATTTCAGGGGCGTTACAAATCGTCGATCATTCATTTCACGTAACTATGTTTATTGTTTATACAAACAAGTTCAATTTCTTGATGAAAGGAACAAAACCTGAGACACCGTTTCCGTGGCGAAACCTCTACCAATACTGCAGTTTTCAAGCTACTGAGCGCGCATATGCCACATTATTGAAAAAATGCAGAGTTCATACAACTTACAATTTTCTGCTTGTGGCCCCTGGTGGGTGGGATCGGCTGCTTCTGCATCATGAGCCAAATTAAACAACGGCCTGTTGAACTATTTCCACATCACGTTCGGCAGCCATATTGAAACGCCCAATAGCAACATCCGGTTGAAGGACTGGACTCTAGCTACCACAAATGTATACCTGACTTTTTGAAGAATTGGCGCGAAAATTTTGACCAGTGCAATGCGTTTGGAATTTAGGTAGAAAGCTATGGAGGTCCATTTCCGCCAAAATTCGATCTTTGTATTCGATACTTGACTTGCTGTATTTTATGCTATCTTACACAATGCGACATCAAACTGTGTTGATTTCGTGTTTAAACTTTTCTATTGTACATGGTACTTTTTGTTTTTCAAATTCAATATCACTAATTTGGGTTGCCAAATTGACGATTTTCTCCTGTTTTCAGCTATGCAAGTTTCGACTTTCGAAGTTTTGTTTTCAACATCCAAGTTCATGTATTCGGCTTCGTTGGACATCCTTCCGCAATCCATTGAGAGAGGACATCGCAGGCGCAGGTAATCTCCACCCCCATCCCCACGGTAACTGTGGCAAAAAGCCCTCCAGTAGAGTGGAGTAGAGAAAATGATCCTACCTCACGGCGGTCGCATGTTTGTCTATTCAACATGTGTGGTGGACTGAAATCGGCTTGTTCACGGCTTTATTTTGGCAGAAACAACAGTTAAGCTTACAAGAACGGAGGAACGTATGTTTTGAGTCGTTTTTAAAATTGAAACATATCATTGCTTTTAAAACATCGTTAACGCAATACTGATACTGACACGACATCATTGTACGCAAGTAGAAAGTATTCAAATCAACGAGGCCCTGTTAGGGGGGAGGGGGGTGCCATCGGGGGTGCCCATGTCCCCTGTCTGAATTTCACAAGCGGCTATGTCGGCATTTCGCAAGGTTCTTATGTTGCTTGTCGAAATTTACCCCTAACAGGGCTTCGTCTATTTTACATTGGTGTCGCTTTCCCTATTTCGCTGGAGTAGTCTGTCGATTGTCGCCAGTTCGTACCTCTCGTGTCGCCGTTTCAAGGCCATGTCGCTTGTCGGAATTTACCACTAACAGGGCCTCATCAATCAATGACTTCATTTTCGAATTAAACATGCTAATATCTAGGAAGTAATCAAAATATCTAATTTATTTATGAACGGTCAATGCACGTAAGCTCAATGTATGACAATACGAATAGTTACTTACTTCATTCCGTTACCATTTCACTGTAATGTTGTATTGCACTGTAGCTATTTGTTTTGAAACCCACTGAGTTTGAAATCCAGGAACCGCCATGTTGAAAAGACAAACATGCGACCGCCGTGGGGCAAGATCCTTTTCTCCACTCCACTCTACTGGAGGGCTTTTTGCCACAGTTACCGTGGGGATGGGGGTGGAGATTAGCTGCGCCCGCGATGTCCTCTCTCAATGGATTGCGGAAGGATGTCCAACGAAGGTAGGTACTTCATATATGATACCTATAGTGTACCGATATATAGATTCATATACTGCACTCTTTAATACTTGCGTACTTGAGTGTCTTGGCTTACTTCAGTAACCTGGCGTACTTGAGGTACTTTGCCTACTTCAGTAACTTGACGTACTTAAGGGACTTTGCCTACTTCAGTAACTTCCCGTACTTGTGGTACTTTGCTTCCTTCAGTAACTTGGCGTGCTTGAGGTACTTTGCTTCCTTCAGTAACTAGGCGTGCTTGAGTGTCTTGGCCTACTTTAGTAACTTGGCGAACTTGAGTGTCTTGGCTTACTTCAGTAACTTGGCGTGCTTGAGTGTCTTGGCTTTCTTCAGTAACTTGCCGTACTTGAGGTACTTTGCTTCCTTCAGTAACGCCAAGTAACTGAAGTAGGCCAAGCATTTAAATAGGCCAAGTACCTCAAGTACGCCAAGTTACTGAAGTAGGCTTAGACACAAAAGTAAGCCGAGACACTCAAGCACGCCAAGTTACTGAAGTAAGCAAAGTACCTTAAGCACGCCAAGTTACTGAAGTAAGCCAAGACACTCAAGCATGCCAAGTTACTGAAGTAAGCAAAGTACCTCAAGTACGCCAAGTTACTGAAGTAGGCCAAGACACTCAAGCACGGCAAGCTTACTGAAGTTGGCCAAGACACTCAAGCACGCCAAGTTACTGAAGTAAGCAAAGTACCTCAAGTACGCCAAGCTACTGAAGTACGCCAAGACACTCAAGTACGGCAAGTTACTGAAGTAGGCAACTGTACCTCAAGTACGTCAAGTTACTGAAGTAGGCAAAGTACCAGAAGTACGGTAAGTTAGTGAAGTAGGCCAAAATACTCAAGCACGCCAAGTTACGGAAGTAGGCAAAGTACCTCAAGGACGCCAAGTTACTGAAGGAAGCAAAGTACCTCAAGTACGGCAAGTTACGAAAGGAAGCCAAGACACTCAAGTGCGGCAAGTTACTGAAGTAAGAAAAGTACCTCAAGTACAGCAAGTTACTGAAGTAAGCCAAGACACTCAAGTACAGCAAGTTACTGAAGTAGGCCAAGACACTCAAGCACGCCAAGTTACTGAAGTAGGCAAAGTACCTCAAGTACGCCAAGTTAGTGAAGTAAGCCAAGACACTCAAGTACGCCAAGTTACTGAAGGAAGCAAAGTACCACAAGTACGGCAAGTTACTGAAGTAGGCCAAGACATTCAACTGAGCACGTCAAGTTACGGAAGCAGGCAAAGTACTTCAAGCACGCCAAGTTACTGAAGTAGGCAAAGTACCCGAAGTACGGCAAGTTACTGAAGAAGGCCAAGACACTCAAGCACGCCAAGTTAGTGAAGTAAGCCAAGACACTCAAGTACGCAAGTACTGAAGAGTGCAGTATATGAATCTATATATCGGTACACTATAGGAATCATATATGAAGTACCTACCCCAACGAAGCCGAATACATGAACTTGGATGTTGAAAACAAAACTTCGAAAGTCGAAAATTGCATTGTTGACATTTTTATAAAAACAGACGAAACCGTCAATTTGGCAACCCAAATTAGTGATATTGAATTTAAAAACAAAAAGTACCATGTACAATCGAAAAGTTTAAACACGAAATCAACACAGTTGGATGTCGCATGGTGTAAGGTAGCATAAAATACAGCAAGTCGAGTATTGAATACAAAGATCGAATTTTGGCGGAAATGGACCTCCATAGAAAGCATTTTTTGTGGGATGGTCTTGGGTTAGTTAACAGTCCCAAAAAATCGGTCACGTTAATGCTCTTCTGCTTTCTTTGTCCTCTGTCAGAAGTTGGGAGTCTTCCGCATTGCATTTTTTATCCTATTGGACCAGGAGCGAACGCTCCTGATTGGACCTATCGGCTAATGCAAATGTTTGAGTGATCTGAGGCATCAAGGCTGGTTCACACTTCAAGGGAGAGACAAGCGTAAGCTCAAGCATGAGTACAAGAAAACGCTAGTGTGAGCCGAGGTGAAATAATTACAAGCATAAGCACAAACAATTTTTTTTCTTTTTTCTCGTGCTTGGGTTATGCTTATTTCGCAAGTGGGAACAAGCATGAAAACCACAAACATAAGCACAAACAAACTTTTTGTCTTTTTCTTGTGCTTGTGTTTTGCTTATTTCACTGAGTGGGTACAAAAATAACCGCAAGCCAATGTGACTCGCACTGCGCACGTTTGTGCTCATGATTGCACTGCTTATATATGAGCTTATCTCACAAGTTTGAACCAGGCTTCAGTGTTCTAGTTCTACTGGGCATCACTGAAAACACACTTGCACTATTCAAAGGAAACTACATCCGAGAACTGAGTGACATATTTTCCATACCCTCACACGTCATGGCCTTTGCAAAACGTTCAAGTCCTGAAGTCAGCGATGATGTGGTTCAGTTTTGTCTGTCTACTGGTTTGTATAATAAAAACGAAAAAAAAAAACATTATTACTTGAATATATGTATTTCATTTTCTTGTAATGAAAAAAAATTTTATGAGCGAGCGCAGTCACTTGAAAAGAACTTGGGTTCATCTTCGCGCCACCGTGTAATATCTTTTATGTGTGACACACTTCAAGAATCTTCGACAGCAAAAGAAAATGAGGTAGGAGAACGCATCTTCCATACTGGGTTCTCTAACTATGATAAGAAGACAGAATCTATTTTTAGATCCGGAAACTATTTTAACTGACCAATGGCTGATGTCCTTCTCATCACGTGGTTGTAATTTCAATGCGCCATGGGGAAACCGCCCAGCCATGGAACGAGATGTAAATAGGTTCCGCGCTAAAAATAGATTCTGCCCCTTATTATATCAGACGGGGTTATGCTCTCTTTCTTCATTTTCTCTTGTCGACAGTTAATGAAATTACTCTTATTTTAGGCTGCGGAGACATTTGTCTAAAAAAAGCATGGGAAATTCATTCGGTGTCTCATGATCATGATTATTGGACTGTTTTGAGGTCCCCGCACTGTGGCCCTTCAGCCTATGCTAATAGGGTTCGGCAGGTGTATGCTAGATGCACCCTCTCCTTATATAGAACATACCAGATCCATCAACGCCTCCTGAACTTACCAAGAATCCAAGGTTAAACCACCCACCGCATTCAGGCTGTAATCAAGAAATTCCATCCTAAAGCGAACGGCTCCCATAATTCTCCTTCGAGTGACTATTTTCACATACGTAGTTATTTTTTGATGCTTTTCGCTCCAACTTGGCTGGCTCCACCTAGTCAGCTTCTAGCACAATTCAGTGTTAAGATGTCAAGGATCCTTTGATCATAGCAAGTCGTAGGAAAGGACGGAAAGAGCAATGAGTTCAAAATTCGTGAGACTTATGGCATGAATAAGCTCCAGTACTGATCAGGCTCTCATGATCAGAGGATTAACTCGGACGGATCAGTGTCGACGTTTTTAATTTACTGATTTATCAAATTCAAAGACTTAGCGATAAGGAATAGCAGTCAAGCTTATTGAGTTTCATGATCAACAAGCCGATACTCTGAACAACTAGAGCGGGTCTGTTGTAGCGCGCGCGGTCTGTGGCCACGTGATTTGCACCGTAGCTTTTCATAGACATCTCTTCACCAAAGTATATTTCCCAGCCTGACATTTGGTGTCCAGGATAGGACAGGTCATCAGACGCGCGCAAGGTGATTTTCCCACACTCTGGTATGTTGGTCCTAGAAATCCTATGGGGTGCAAATTTTCTGGAAGGGGGGGAACCCCAAAAAACGCTAAATAATCTGTTTAAGACACAGTTAAAAGTTGAATAAGGGACGGACCATTAGAAAAGTGATGGGGGCGGGGCGGGGGGGGGGTGGGGAAAAAAAAAACAAAAAATATTCATGCAAGGGAAAATGCCAAGAAAAAAAATTCATGCAAAGAAGAAGGTAAAAAAAAAAATCTATGCAAAAGGAAGGTCCAATTTTGACTTTTTCACACGTAGTAAAAAAAATTCGTGCAGAGGGGTTCACCTGAAAAAATAATTCCTGCACAAGCAGTGAGCGAAAAAAAAAATTCGTGCAAGCTGAAAATTTCCCACCCCCCCCCCCCCACATCACTTTTCTAATGGTCCGTCCCTAACTATTTTCATACTCGATTAAAAAATAATGATAATATTATAAAAAACGACGATAAGAATAATAATGACAATAGACAACCAACTTCTCTTCTTCTCATCTCTCATCCCCCGCGAGCTTATTTGACTTCGTGCAGTTTCTAAACAAGGAAGACCTCATTTGGAATGTGATTTGGTCAAAAAGTATCGTTTTGGTAGAGACTCGTTTTCTCATGCCAAGCAGCAAAGAGCTTTCACCCCTCACAACCGAAACTTGTTTACCGTCTACAGTTTATTCATACCTATAACCTGATTATGTGTACGCGTAGCTTTTAATGGTCGGACTGAATTATTCTCTCCAATCGGTCAAATTTAGGAGTAAATTTGCTAAACTTTCTTTTTTGGTGTCCTCGGATCCCAAAGAGATCAGTGAAATCTATTCTCACCTACTTTGGTCTGAAACAACTCATTACCAGCCCCAAGACCCTCATTTATGTTGTTTGCAGCAACGAACCACATAACATCTCTTCGGTGAAAGTAATCCCTGCTGGCATGAGTGATCATGATCACTCATTGGATGTGCTTGAAAGCTGAACAATGTTAAGTTCAATCCGCGAATAATCACTCGCCGAAATTTTAATAACTATGACCCTAAGCTATTTTGCGAAGAACTAAATTCTGTGAATTTGGAAAGAGTTTATTCATCTATCAGCGTAAGTGAGGCTTGGGTCTCTTTTCGTGGCATAGTGCAACAATGTATCAACAAGCATGCTCCTCTTATTTCAAAGAAGATCACAGGCCACTATGTCCTTGGCCGACTCCGGATGTCAAGAAAGAGATGAATCTCAGGGATGGTTTGCTCAGTAGAGCCCACCGGACTACTCAAGAAAACGACTGGTCTTCTTATAAACAGCAACGCAACAAAGTCCCTCGTCTTGTTAAAAATGTAAAAGCAGATGTCATCGAGACCTCTTTAAATATTATGCTGACTCTACTGATAAAGTTTGGGCAGTCATCAAGAAACTCCATCCTACCAAGTCACCTTCTGGATAAGACTCTGCGTTTGTGATGAATGGATCAAAGTCAACTGACAAAAGCTTCATTGGTAACAGCTTTTGCGAATATTTCAGTACCATTGGCAGAAATCTGAAAAGGAAATCTTTCTTGCTTCGTGACTTTGTCTGGAGCAAACCTGCTGAAGAAAATCTTCTCAATCAATTTACGGAAACAAACTTTACTTTTAAAGCTATGAAAGAATCACAAATTCATAAAGAGCTGAGAAATCTTAAGCGAAAAATAAGCGTCTGGACAAGTACTGCATAATTTTCCCCCGGGACTGCTCAAAGACGCAGCTTTTGTTATAATATTAAGCGCCAGCCTTTGACATTTGAAACTGGAGTTGTGCCCAGGGAGTGGAAAGAAGCAAAAGTGATCCCCCTTTACAAATCTGCGTCTCTGGCTGAGATTGACAATCTGATTACAGCCGTACGCGTGTAGTCTTGCGGGTCCTAGGTCGGATATAAAAAACACAAAAAATTGTAATGTAAAATCAACCGGAATCAACCAGAATCAACCAAAATCCTAAAAATTAGACTAAACCCTATCCAAATTAATCCGATCAAAATAGACTAAAATCCCAATCAAAATCTATCTGACCGACCCTTGACAACCATCAGACCAATCGTCTCAACCAATTTCCATAGAATATCTAGGGGTGGCATATAAATTCTACAGACAACTTACCGACAGCTTACCAACAGCCTACCGACAGATCGCCGACAGGTTACCAACTGTCGGCCAACAGTTGGTCAACAAGTTAACGTTCATTTGCACAAATTCTGTCGGCCGACTGTTGGCCGTTCGTCGGCCGACTGTTGGCCGTTTGTCGGCCGACAGGTTATTCGGGGAGCTGTTCTTCACTTACACCAAATATTCCACCACGACTGTTGTCTTGAGTGACCTCGAAGTGCATCTGGACCCGACACTTAATTCTAAAACGCATTTTCAAAAAAATTTACAAGAAGACAGCAGGTAGAGTGAATCGCTTGAGACCATCCGTTCTAGCATTGATACTTTTAGTGCCCAACGAATTTATCAATCGATGATTATGCCAATATTTACGTCATGCGGCTATACCAGTCTTGGATGGTCAGAGTCCCGCAAACGCATGATCCGTTCCATTGGAGTCCCAAAGTAGTAATATTTCCTTAAAAAGGCATGAAATAAACATTTTTACGTTATGCGCGGGCGTGATTAATTGAGAACAAGAGACAAAAAAGGAAGTAATTCAGCGAGGATAATCAATTGTAGCGGTGAGCGCTTCCTTATAAAGGCATGAACCATCCACGGTCATGTTATCAGCCTCTTCTTTTGAAGTACTTCACCAGAGCGATCCTTGCACGAGACTATACATTATGTATAATATTGTTTACCAAATTTAGAAACAAACAGCATGTGAATTGTTATGCGTGGCCTCTTTTATTATATACTACTTATTAACCGAGAGTGAGGTCATTACAGAGAAATCTTGGACCGAGGCCTTGATTATCAACATAGTCAAGGCCGAGGTCTAAGATTTCCTTGTAATGACCGAACATACGAGGTTAATAAGTTATTTCTTATATGGCCCTTTTAGCACTGGAAAAAGAAAAACGGAAGGCTTTTTAAGGTCCGCTTGCACGCAACCGAAACACATCTGACCGTGCATTCGAAACAAGAAGAGACAGGAAAAACAGTTTCTTTGAAAATGAGACAAGTTTTGTCTATAATAAAGGAAAACAATTTTTTTTGAAACATTTTCATAATGCCCGGTTTTATTATTTATTTATTTTTTCTAAACGAAAGGTGTCGCAATTTTAGTAAGTCTGGATTTACAGATTTAACATATTATATCCCTTATGTCAAACAGACCTGGTTAATCAGGCTTATATTAAGCGCTTGAGTTACATACTAAATTTTAAATGACGTTGTTTGTTTTTTACGGTGTTTCAAAATTAATTCTTATCGCCTTTGTTAATTTTTTTTCTTGTACGTGTGCGTGTGTGTCTGTATTCAGAAGTTTCTCATGGTTTGATAAAAACTATTTCCACGTTGTGTCGTTTCCCTTCGTTTTCGAGCCGCTAAGCATGACGAGTGAGTCAGCATAATTCAGTTTACCTTCTTTTCTTGAACACGGCTTGCGCTCCTTATAAGGAAGAAAAATGATAAAATGTCACATACCATTTGTGCAGGCCGCGGCAGTTCTGTTTCAAGAATAATGCGGAGAACACTTATTAAACTCTCTAACGGCGCAATATGAACATGAGTTTCTGATATGTTTGTATGTTTACGAGTGACCGTCAGTAGATGCCCTGAGGCGCACTGAATATTTGTATTCTTGAATACAGCTTGTGCCCTTTAGAAGGTATATAAAGATTAAAAGGCGCATTTAGCTCAAAATGTTTGTGGACGTTTTGTGCAAAAGTCGATAATTCGGTCGGAAGAATATTCTAAAGAAAACTGAACAGTCTACCGACTCATTATTGATATATTTACAAGAAGCCCACAATAAACGCACAGGTGCACACCAAAAGTGAAAACAATGTTATGGGTTTCTAATTGATAGCTTACCGCATTGTTTCATCTAAAGATGATCACAAAAAGCTAGAATACTAAACAAAGAGTAATTTGAGGTTTGAACCTGTCGGTTTCTGCATGTATTATTATTTATTGGTTGTCAACCAACCATTCTGTGCTGTGATATCTTCGCTCTTCTTGCTTACCAAGTTAAACTTTGCACCGAGTAATTTCAGCGTATCGGATAGAGTGAATCGCTAAATACATACACTGTAGAGCTGGACCACGTGTTTTTTGGACTCATTACAAGTTTTACAATATTAATTAAACCAACACGACTAATTTCCCAAGAAAACAGTTCTATGAGTTTCATCTTCAACGTGTCCGTTCCATATCTTCCAAATTAAGCAGAGCGCTGTTTTCTGCAGTCAAAGGAGAGCGAAAGATTCGATCCGAAGCTTTAATCGCTCTCCGGTAACTGCAGAAAACAGCGCGGGTGGGTGTGAGCACAAATTAAACCACGTTATGCACATGTGAACTAATAAATCAGTCATGGCACGAGCAGCCTGACTGAAGTCATTCTCATTAAAACGCTTTTTTTACAGTAAACTATTTTTTTTTGCAGTAAAAGACGTTTTTGTTTATTTCTCTTTTTGCCACACACTGTAGAAGCTTTTGTTTTCATAGTGTGGCTCTGATGCGTCGACGCACCGAAATTGAGAGAGCGTGTTCTTTTGACTATTCAATTGTCTAAGACCTTTGGCTTCATTTCTTTAGTTACTGCTTTTATATGTCTCCTAGTTTAATGGTTTTAATATGCTCGTCTTTTAATTCTTTTTAGGCTATAGCTTTACAAGTCTTTATTACGTATACGCTGATTTTAGAGCACGTGCAACTCTTCACGGATCGGGGCCTTAACTTATATGGATACTATCAAAGGTTGCTGTAATCAAATTATTTGCATATTTGTTTCGTGATTTTGTCCTGTGCTTTTAAGTGTATGAAGTTTCATCAGCTAACAACACTTGAGAATCTGCTTTTGCCAGTCAAAGTAGAACTGACTATACCTAGCAAAAGGGGAACGACTTAAAGCGTAAAACAGTATTTTCGATAACACTATGTATCTATTTTATATTTTAACTCATTTAAAAAGTACCATAATCACCATTTTGGGGGGAAGTGGCATAAGAAAGAGGGGGAGAGGCAGAGGGGTGTAAACCGGTTTGCAGCGCCAGCACGCAGCTGTTGCCAACTACACATGCGCACTGAACTTAAAGGCGGTGGTAATTTTAGAAAGCAACGTATATGCGTAACTTATGCAACCGGAGTGAAGTATATCGCCGACCTCAACAGAAAACTCCAGTACGTAAAAAGTCTGCAAAAGTGACAGACCAGCCTGCTGCATCCTGGTTGCGAGTTTTTCCAAAAGTTTAACCTAGAGACACCCCGACAATCGATTTGTGATTTTTCGCTGTCTCCGTATATCTTTTACGTGGTTTGCTGTTTTAATTTTATACTTACCGGTAAATGGCTGTAACGCCAGGGACCTATCGTCCCATGAACGAGGACGAACTTCATTTTTCTCGTGATAATGAACTGGCAAATGGTACCACAGAGCCAGTACCTTACGAGGTAAAGATCGCGCCGGAGAAAAATGGCGGCGAACACATATCTAACGGAACCAACGGAACAGTAACAACAATGGATGGCATTAATGCAGAAAAAACTAAACAAGGGTAAGTTTCATTGCAGATTGTCATCAAGTTTGAAGTGATACCTTTCTTTCATCGCTCTGTGCAGCCTGATGCTGTTTAAATTATTGGAAGCCTAAAAAAGAGGGTAATCGCTCTTTTTTTAGCAGATAGTGTGAGCACTGTTGATGTATTAACAGGTATTTGCACATTATGGTGTATTGTACGGCTTGGCTAGGATGCACATTGAGTAAATAAAACCCTTGATAATCGATCATTTTTCTTTTTGTGATGAAAATTGAGCAAACCAAACTCCTGATAAGAATAGAGATCGTGTTTTGGAAATTCAGTATCGTTTACGGGAGGCACACAGCCAACACAAGTGCCTGCATACCAAGAGCTTACACTTGACACCGCTGTTATAGGAGCAGCGCTTAAAAACGTACAATAGCCTTAAACATCAAATCTCGCCGTATTACGTGACCTTTTTACGTAACTTGAAATTAAGCATGCGTGGTCAGGGAAATATACATTGAATATTGTGAAACTTTCGGATGTGACGTCAATTTCTTTCAAAAGTAAACCAATATATCGTGAATATGCGTAAGTTAATAGTTTGTGAAACACCAGTCCCGTTTTTTGGGCAATTGTTGATCTGAAATCAAGATGCATTACAGCTGTGACTAATATAAATCATGTATGATATACATGTACTGTGCAACTAATAATTATATTTTAAAATGTTTCACTGCTGTTCATTTTACATCAAAATCACTCATGTAAGAACATGTACTATCGGGAGTCTCGAAAACTGTAAGACCTTGAAAGCTAAAACCTCATAAAGATGATAGAAAAAAAAACTAAGATAGAAAGACGGCATTTCTGTGTTAACACTTAAGCTTGTTGCCAAGCTTAGTAACTCAACTATTCAACACTAGTCCTAAAAACTATCATCTTAGAAATGCAGACTTCAGACAGTTAAGCTTCAACAATACAAAACACTCTCTCAGGCATTTTGGGCCACTTGTTTGGTCCAAAATTAATTGGGAGTTAAGATCAGCGCCTACAATCAGTAACTTTAAAAAAGGTATCAGAGAGACAGACCTAGCCTCTTTAATAGTTGACTCATGTAACAATTGTATGCTTTGTAAGAGTTAGTTATTATAAGAAAAAGAATTTAGAGTTTTAAATTTAGTGTTTTGATGTAAGTTTAGGGTTTTTAGATATACACATGTATATAGTCTTTCCAATTAGCAAGGCACTGTGCCTGAGCTACAAGACTTGAGACTTCAATAAAGTTCATCATCATCATCATCATCACTACTAATGGGGTATTAAACGTAATTCATAGTGCTTACAGGGTACTTTGCCATGCTTTGTGCATGTCAGTTGTTTTGAGGATAAGCCTCGTATCATCTAATTTTTTCCTATTATTGGACAGCTCTAAGGATACAGTTATATCAGCCAATCTCAGCTAAAACTAGAAGGGCACTCGGTAGAGTGCATACCTCCGCCCCGCCACATATGTACACCTGATATTACACTCATCTGGATCTGAGATCCGGAATTTAATCCGGATAAATCCCAAATTTTAATCGATTGATCCTGGGTATATTTGCGACATTTCCACCAAATTTGGTGCAAATCCGTTGATTAGTTTTTGCGTAAAACGATTAACAGACAGACAAACAAACAAGCAGACAGGCGTGAAAACATAACCTCCTTGGCAGAGGTAACTAGCAATAACAGCATTGATTATCATTAGTATAGCAATAAATGTACACTGTATTGACAGTGTGCCTTCAAATGAGGCTTTGATTTGTTCAGAGATAGTGGAGTTGTACATAGATATTTCAAATGATAAAATTGTCTATTAGCTAACCGTTATTCTCTTTATTTTTGCTCAGAAATTGAAATAGAATCATTCTTACAACAACAACAACAACAACAACAACAAGAAAATTATTGTTATACTAATAATGAATAATTATTTCCCTTGTTATGCAATTATGTTGAATCATATTCTTGGTAAAAAAAAAAAATCAGACTTCAGATACAGTAGAATCATACAAATTTGTATCATGAACACTAAATTAGACTACCCGGAATGATTTCAAATTATGCATGCTGAAGCTGTCTTGTCTGGTGTAATGCATGTGCAAATATTTCTTGTGTTCAAAGAACGAAATAATATAGTTACAGAATGCATAATGAAGTAGGGACCTGTGCGGAAATCTTACTGACTCCCCTTCAAATTTCATTGCCAGTAGTGATTGTCAAAGACTGTCTTATTTGACCTGTTTGACTTCAAACAGTTCCATATTGAACAGGTCAAAGGACGATAAGGAAGCCATTGGGACCAGAAATAGAATTTATATATTTTAGATATCCAATGGAATCCTACAGAGAAAGTCAACACCTACATAGTTGTGAAAGTAAAATTGTCAGATAGACATGCTTCAAACGCATTGACGGAAAAACGTGTTACATATATGTTGTGGTTCAGTTTTGTCCTTTGTTTAAATTTTATTTTCCTTTGGTTCAAACTCATTATCATACATTACCTTTAAGTTACCAAAAAACAAAGGAAAATGAAATTCAAACCCAGGAAAAAAATAAATGAACCATAACACATGCATGTGAATCCTTATAATTATGTATTAGTTGACGTTCTTTTAAAAAGTAGTTTAAACAGGTACCAACTAGTATTAATTTTGCTGGTGCTTGCTCAGATTATGTTTCTGAAATAATGTAGAATTGGAAAATTAGTGACAATAACAGTTCTACTTGTATCTTCTGTCAGTTCAAAATTCTTTGTATATTTCTTTGTTTTGTAAGTGATGAAAGTGATAAAGATAGTGAAAAGAAGAAAGGAAAAGAGGAGAAGCCCCCAGCTGTTTCTTTTCTCCAGTTGGTGAGTCCAATTTTTCTCTAAGCTACTGGCCTTACAAAGTGGGACATATTACATGTATACCAAATACATTTGTTTACTTTTGGTACCAATTCCAGAGCATACATGTATTGTATACTGCTCTATTGTCAATATAAACACCAGCAAAACATGTGGTGGGCTTTTGCATGGCACAGCTTGATATCTTCATGAAACACATGTAAATAGAGTGGTTTTACTTGTAAAAGGATCCCCATTGCTATGGTAACATAATTTATAAATTGTCTTCTAATGTTTTGGTGAAATGGTTCGCTGTTCTGTTGGTGTCCATTTGATAAATAAAATAATATTATACATATATATATATATATATATACATTTATAATATATAGATATATATATTTAAGAACTAGAAAACATGTACCGTGTATCTATCGAGTTATAGAAACACAAGTGGACGTTTGGGAGAATGAGAAATGGTTGGGACATTACAACACAGGCACGGTTTAAGTGTGTACCCACATTTTGTGGGTCGATTATTATTCATATATTCACGCTATTGTTCTTTCTCATTGAATATCCACAATTCACGGACCGATTACTTTCCGAGGATGTGGCTGGCTACTGCACGAGCGCAAACGCTTTGATGTTAGGTGTGATATTTTTGCTTTGTTTTAGGAGTTCTGCTTGATTGATTTTTTAAACCCTATTGTTGGGACATATTAATTTATTCATAAGAAATGTCTGGAAAAGCTCAAGGCATGCATGTGGAAAGGCCTCGGGAAAGGCTGAGAAATCACGGCTCACAGCTAATAAACTAGGTAACGTGACGGTCAAGTGTGTTTACAGTGTTGAGAATAAGTGAGTAGCCACGTGAATGACTGTTATTTATAAGCCCGCGTAATGGTTTGTATTTGCATAAGAATATATTGTCTGTTGTTTTCACAAGGACACGGTCAATCAAATCCAAGCAAACTCTTATGTATTTCTTTGTCGTTTAGTAGTATCTGATTGTTAATCTTAAATAAACTAATCCAACGAAAAGCTCATACTTAGCGATCGGTTGGTAACAAATCACTTCAAATATTTTTTTTTTCAATAACAAATTGACTTTCACCTCGCAACAAGAGCAAATTCATTCAGACGTGACCGATGACATGTCGCCACCGTTCTCACTGCCGGCGGCAAATTGCGTTGTAAGTTGCAAAACAAAGCGGTTCTCCACTAATACTGAACCAAAAATTTCGTTTAAACGCTCATTTTCAAGCTTGTGAAATGAATATCAATAATAAACCGATATTACCTTTGCCACTTATGAGCGAAACGTTTTTCGGTGGAAAGAGATGAAAACCCGAGGTGACAGAACAAAAGGATACACACTTGAGGGACAATAATTAAGCCCCATTGTTGAATTCTTTTGAAATACATCCACTGAATCGCCGCCCAAAAGTCACAAGTCCTATTCATTCGTCTGAGCCTAATAATTCCGAAGATACTCAGCCCTTTCATCGGAGCAAACTCGACAATAACTCGAAGCTTGCCAACAGGTCAATTTACGAGACTTCCGTGTCAATTAGCCAGCGGTATACCCCATTTCTGAACAACACATTTAAACCGTGCCTGTGTTGTAATGATTACTCAATTGCTGCCAACACAACTGATGAATCTCGGTATCCCAATAAATCTCTCGCTCGCTAGACACATAAAACCACACGATATTGTTTTCTTCAGATTTTTGTATTCCGTCTACGACATCACAAGGCTTCACTCTACTCACAAAACACGCGTACTCTTTGATTACAATAAAGGCTTTCACGGACTGTAATAAGCCTACTCCCATTGGTTGTACGCGATTTTCTATTTCCGATCCCTGTCACTTAAAGTTAATTGACTGATGTTCAATTACACAGAAATGAAATCGCTTCCGGTCTGCGGTTACAATTAAATCATCAAGATAAAACAGAAACAAATTACGTAAATGGCGCTAATTCCAACAAAATGCGGTGGGAACATGAGCTGCAGGCGCCTGTTTCCATAGCTTTTTTGAGTTCTCCCAAAATTTCACGAGTGTTTCTGTAACTCAATAGAAACAAGGTGAATATGCTTCCCATTTCTTTTAGAAAACACCACGACGAAAAAAAGGAAAATAACTTGTTAACTTTGATTACCAAAATGTAAATTCTTTCATATGTCAACAGCTCATGCTAGATACAAGTTGATTGTTTACCCTAGTTGATCAAGGCTTATTGTAAACATACACTGTAGTTTTATTTGTACCATCATTCCTGGTGACTTTTAACCCTTTAAGCCCTAAGGAGTCTCCCTGTGGTGTGTAAAATCATCTGGCATTAGCCAGAGTAAAATCTATAAAGTCACTCTTAATAGAAGCACTCCTTTACACTGAACATTGGTAAATGCTACAAAAATAATGCTGCATAAACTGGGATAACTGGTGGCTTGTTTAAGCCTTAAATACTTTTAGTATAAATACTCAGGTGATTATACAAAACCGCGCGCTCTGATTGGTTCGCTATCTCGGATTATCAGCCGATAATCACCTCGACAAACAAAATGGCTGCCAGTCGTTCGCGCGCTTTTGATGAAATATAATTTTTTCGTGATGTACAATGCTTTTTTTTCTTTTTTTGAAATAACCACCTATGTATTTATACTAAAACAATTATTCGCCTCAGACTCAGTGATTATCGATGAATATTCACTTCGACTTCGTCTCGGTGAATATTCACCGATAATCACTTCGCCTTCGGCAAATAATTGTTAAGTACTAGACTGTACCTTTTCACGCCTACTAACAGTACATGTTTATTTGTTTTTCAGTTTCGGTTTAGGGACAATGTGGATGTCGTCCTCATGGTACTTGGGACCTTGTGTTCGGTGGGACATGGGGCAGCAGTGCCCTTGCAGTTTCTTATCTTCGGAAACCTTATAGACAGTTTTATCAGTTTTGGCAGAAATCAAAATCTACGGAACGCCAATGCCACTAATGAAATAATTGAATTAGATCTTGAAGGTGAAATGACTGACTTTGCACTCTATTATGTCTACCTGGCTCTTGGGAACCTTGTTGTAGCATATGGTCAGATGGCAATGTGGTCCTTCACAGCTGCAAGACAAACAAAGAGGATGAGATTGAATTTTTTCAGATCTGTTCTCAAACAAGATATTGGTTGGTTTGATACCACTGACTCAGGCGAGCTAAACAGTCGTCTTACTGAGTAAGTACCTGCAGTTAAAGTGCAAAACAGAAATCACAGCTTATCTTGGTAGCTGAATGCTTGTTGTACCAGTCCCAAAACAATTGTAGAATAAGAATGTAAGTCAAACCTAAAATCTTAAAGCAGGTGCAGCCACTGTTTGGCTGTTCCAGTATAAAGAGTTTTCCTATTGTTTTCACCTCTAATAAGTGGCTTCGTGTACCAAGAGTTTGTTGCACTTAATTTGGCTTTGTTATTACAACAACATGTATTACTTTTGCAGATACACTGTACATGGGAATTTGGATGAGTACTGAGGTTATGAGTAAAGTTTTTTCCCAACTTAATGAACAATTAGAGTGACTCAACGGGAACATTCTGTTTGTTATGGACAATGCCACTTGACACCCCACAAGATTACATGTATGCTTCTTTCAGACAAACCTCTGTCTAGTATATAACCCAAGGTTCCACCATGTTAATTACCATAGTACATACACTGTGTTGTACTTTTTGAGTAATTTATTAATATTACATATATGTTTGGTTTATTTGTTAACAGAGATTTGAACAAAGTTCATGATGGTATAGGTCAAAAGGTTGGCATGTTTCTTCAGTCTATCACATTGGTTTTAACTGGTTTTATCATGGGATTTGTGTATGGATGGAAACTCACTCTGGTGATTTTAGCAATCAGCCCTCTTTTGGCCATAGCAGGTGGAATTATGGGAAAGGTTTGTGTCACAGTGACTACAGAAACGTTTTTCATGCAAAATGTACATGCTGTTTTCATTGCATACTAATAAAATGGCTGTAAATTTTACATTGAATAAATAGACAATTTACTGTAAGTATTTCTTGATCGAGTTGGTTGAGACATTATTCCACTATAAACATCAAGATATTTCTCTAGTGGTGCTCCAACATTTTATTCTAATGTAGATAATTTACATGTACAATATTGCACAAGTTTAAAGATGTGTCATTGTATATAATTAAGACAGCTTAATAATTTTTTATTGATCAATCATCAACTCAATAATTTTTTGTACATGTACAAGTTTATATTTGTGCTGTTGATTAATGTATTGATGCTAAGCTAGTGGAAAAAATTCTGATCCCTGTGGGACATAATGAGTTAAAGAAAAATTCAACTTGCAGATGATACAATCAATGACAGCAAAAGAGCTGGATGCTTACGCAAAAGCTGGAAGCATAGCAGAAGAAGTGCTGTCATCTATAAGAACAGTTGCAGCATTTGGAGGCGAGAAAAAAGAACTTGTCAGGTAAAATACAGTGATAAACTTATTTAGACTCTCAACTATATGTATACAGTTGATGCTGAAATTTGATTATCAATTCAACTGCATTTATATAATTATGAGCATGTGCAACCTTTTGATTAAGATCTCAGGTAATGTGTGTGAGATATGCAGTCATTTTTTTGCTTGGCAGCCAGTTTCACTCTGTACAAAATTCAACTGGTGGTACCTGTATTGGGGAATAATGTACCAGTACTGTATAAACTATTGACTCCAGGAAGTGGTTCTTGGTTATATAGAATAGGGTTGTCAACATTAATATCAGGTAAAGTAATGATAAGGGAATGTAAAATAGTGATTTCACTAGCTTCGTATTGATGGAGTGGTTGTATGGCAGGTTGCTGTAAGAATTAGGGCAAGCCAGTAGGAGCAATAGGACAAGTACACGGAGAGGTGATTTGAGGACCAAAATTAATTGTGGAACCTTAATTAAATTTTAAGAAAATGACCTAGCTTCAAGTTAACAAGAGGAAACTAAGAATTGCTCCATTTACCGGAAACATTTTTCAACAACAGCCTCAACCAAATGTATTATTTTTTTGTTCCATCCTCCAGATACACATCTAACCTACATGAAGCTAAAGCCTTTGGTGTAAGGAAAGGTCTGACTACTGGTTTAGGAATGGGATTCTTCCAGCTCATTATTTTTGGCAGTTATTCTTTGGCTTTTTGGTAAGAAAGTGTAAATTATATGATTTGTATGCTATAACAGGTTACTGTAACTGGGCAAATCAATAATAATGATTAAAGAAACAAAAAACTGGTAAGTGCATTCGTTGTTACCTCCGGCAACAGAGTTGGACGGAGGTTATGTTTTCACTGGTGTATGTTTGTTTGTTTGTTTGTATGTTAGCAGCCTAGCATCCACATCGCTCAACCAATTAATTTTATCACCAAACTTGGTCAAGACATTGGCTATGGTCTAACTTAGGACTGATTTAATTTTGGGGTATCCAGGTCAAAGGTCAAGCTCAAGGTCACGGAAAAACGATTTTCACTGCCCTTGGGTGTAGTGACTCAACCGGAACATAGCTGTTTCCATGAGCCCTACTCACTCCCCCTTGGGTATAATCACTCAACCGGATTATTCAAAGTGGTGGGCGCTGGCAGAGGTCTGCTCTCTCGGAGTGCTCTTGTTGAGTTTTATTATCCAACTACATTAAATACTGTACAAATAATACCGGAAACGAATACAAAACTATACCCCGCTATATTTATACAGTTGGTTATTTGTTTAGTAGGAAACCTGTTTGACCAGTTTGCGACAATAACTATAACTCAATAGAAACACAGAACTAGCATTAGCTGTTGACATAATGATGACATGACCAAAGAGAATTTACATTTTGGTAACCAAAGTTAACAAGTTGTTTTCCTTATTTTGTTGCAGTGTTTTCTAAAAGAAATAGAAAACGTGTTCTTTGTGTTTCTATCAAGATATAGAAACACTCGTGAAAATTTGGGAGAACTCGAAAAAGCTGTGGAAACACTCACTTGCTGGTCTTGTTCCCCCAGCATTTCTCTGTTTCCCAAACTTCCACTCGTGTTTCTATTAAACAATTAAATTATGAGCTCGCCCTCGTCACCTATCATGCAATAGGAATCGAGAGCAAATAATCTAATTGTTTTAGTGTAAATCTACTAGTCGTTCAAAACTTTGTCTTTTCTGGAACAGTCGCGACCAGTAAACTGTCTAAATCTTCTTCACAGACACTTCGAAGACATGAAAAAGTGGCCGCGATTTCGTTAGCAAGGGCACACTGCTATGCTACTCATTATCTATCGCAGAATATATAGTGGGTTGCGTAGCCAATCAGAGCTTGGCATTTGTGATAGAACGCTAGTAGATTTATACTAAAACTCAATAGAAACAGTATAAGTTTTCTAATTCTTAAATACTGCTGTGCATGTTATACTGTTCTTTTGATCCTACAATGTACAGATGTATAAACTGAATGACACACCGTGCAAGGTCACGTGTAATCTCTTCATTAAAATGTTATGCAAATTCTGAAGTCCTTAACATGTTTTGCCTACATGCTTTAACTATTATTCTTGATTTTGTTCTAGTCTTCATCCTTTAGTTAGTACATGTTTAACTGTCCTATACAATATACTTGTATTAACTGATTGCCGGCAATATGGCCTTTGGTTTTAAATTAGGTATGGAGGAAAATTGATCATTGATGATGACATTTCTGCAGGGGATATGCTCATTGTAAGTCAAAGGCCTACTGTAAAATTTTAATTCAACCTTTTTTTAGCACAGTTATATTAGAAACAGATTGCTAATTTTCCAGTCTGTAAATTAGGGACGCATCACATTCTAAGAGACCTTTGTTTTTTCCCATTATGTCAAGTGTGCAGGGAAAGCAGCTAGAGAGGAAAGAAATGGCTGCACACTGTGTAGGGTGCAGATGTGTAGAGGATTCTGTATTTACCAGATTTTGATGCTGTACAATACAAACTGTGTCTACTCAGAAAACACTACCAAAGCAACAGCTGTTGAATATCTTTCAGCAGCTGTTGCTTTGAGCAAAGAAACTGGGTAAAGGGCTCTCACTAACAAGAAAAGAAAATCTGCCACAGATCCACTATTTCTCCAGTATTTTTTTCTTGTGTGTGTGTGTGTGTGTGTGTGTGTGTGTGTGTGTTACATGGCTTGATTGATACATATGGGCTTATACTAGGTAAGTACCAAGGCTTTCAATAAGATTTGAAGTAGGCATCTGCTCATATCATAGTACTGTAGGTGGCTGTGACTATTTAGGTGGATGTAGGCCACCTTTTCTAGGGGTGTCTGGGGGCATGCTGCCCCACAAAATTTTTAAATTTCGAAGCTCGAAATGTGATTTCCAGCTTTCTTGTCAATCATTAAAAGAAATATATATGTTTAGTATAAATACTCAGGTGATTATACAAAATCGCGCTCTCTGATTGGTTCGCTATCTCGGATTATCAGCCGATAATCACCTCGACGAACAAAATGGCTGCCAGTCGTTCGCGCGCTTATGATGAAATAAAATGTTTTCGTGTTGTACAATGCTTTGTCTTTTCTTTTTTTGAAATAATCACCTGTGTATTTATACTAAAACAATTATTCGCCTCAGGCTCAGTGATTATCGGTGAAAATTCACCGATAATCACTTCGCCTTCAGCAAAATTAATAATTGTTAAATAATATAATTTTTACAAGACTTAAGGTCAAACATGGCCAAGTAGCTGCTGACTCAGTGTGTCACAGCCACTGGAGGTCCAGCTGTAGTCGACTTCCAATGAAAGCCCTGAAGTACATGTACCAGTGGATGTAATGTGGTAGGCACAAAGTTTCATGAATTAAAAATGGTATTTATTTTGCAGGTGTTTTTCTCAGTTATGTTTGGTGCCATGACATTAGGCCAAGCTGGTCCAAACTTTGAGGCCATAGCAACTGCACAAGGGGCAGCATACCAAGTGTTTCTTGTCATAGACCGGGTATGAGAGGGTTTTTGGTGTTCTTTCAATATTTGAACTATATCACTGGCAAATAGGTGTACAATACATGTATTTACTCCCAGAAGGTTGAAAGGTGCTCTGTTGTTGTAAAATCAAATGGGTGTCAAGGCCTGGAAATGGCAAGTTTAGGAATTTAAATAATGATAATGAATTTGTATAGCGCTGTTTTTCATGTGGATATGTTCAAAGGCACTTTACGTCAATTCTCCTATTAATTAATTAATTAATTAATTAATTACAATCAAACTTTTTATCAAAGGTCCACCAGAACACTGGGTTCTATGTCCCCTACTCTTTTCGAACAGTGTTGTGGGATCTTTAATGTCCCACAAGAACAGTGCTGTGAGATGGGGCGGACAGTTTTCTGTCCTTATCCGAGAAGACTAGAATGTCTAACCATTTGCAGATGTCATAACAAAGTCAGCACATTCTCCTCAGTTATTTTAAGACCTTGAGTGTTGATGCGGCCGAGGTTTGAACTCACAACCTCCTGCTCGGCAGGCTGATGCTCTACCAGCTGAGCTAACCAGATGGCTGTTAGCTTAGTTTAATGCAAAAATGATAACAGTTGGCAAGAGCTTTCATGGAACCATGACATTAACTCATTGTGCTAGTAGGTCAACTGTTAGTATGAAATTGCAATGGGGACATGTTGGCCTTCTGAATTCATGAGTGCTGGAAAGTCTCGATAAATTAAATTAATTTTATCAGGAAATTGTTCTGGGAAATTTTTTTATAGTATAGCAATAATTACGTTTTCGTTTTAATTGTGGTGACTACTTTAAAACTGTTCAATAGGCTTCATTTGTCCTTACCCTGGAAAATTGATTTCCAAATGGCTGCCTGGGAAAAATTGCTGCTAGATATTACCGGTAGATGGTTGCATGGAACTCGTTGTTGTACCATTTCATGGTATTGACATGTAATACACGCTGCACAAAGTTCTGTAATATCTAGGAATTTTCAAGTACCTTCACTGGTTTATCAACCTGTGTATCAAATTTCACTTTGTCATTTTCTTCCTGTAAGGTCCCTCCAATTGACTCCAGTTCACCTGAAGGAGAGGTACTGCAGTCATTTAAGGGAGATATCAACTTTGAAGATGTTGATTTCTACTACCCATCGCGCCTTGATGTACAGGTAACAACCAGGCTGTTATGGTGCTCTGATCAGTTCAGGAACCTGTGTGTGGTGCTTTTATGTACTGCATCATTTAGACTCTACGAGAAGGCTTGACACAGTGTTGTACTGAGGGTACCTACCAGACGTCTATGTTGACACCCATGCTGTGTCATGGTAAAAGTGACATTTTTTTACAGATGATCAGCGAGTGGTGGGCAGGGGGGGGGGGGGGGAGAAGCCCACAAAGTAGCTGCATACTTGTACATGTACGTACTGTAGATGAGTAACATACTAGTCCCTGGAAATGGAGTGAAGGACCAGTGAATGGAATATCCACCTCTGGAAAAAAACATTTGCCTCATAGATGTTTCGGATTCAGGCGTTTTTGCCACTAGAATTTGTATGATGTTGACTGACATAAAGAACATACCTCTCAAAGGGGAAGGGGAGGTAGGGAGGGAGTTGTCATGGATCCCACCAGGAACCACCCCTCCCTAGCTACCTTACGATTGTGCTGTATTGAGCCTGTTGAGATGAAAATTTCCTTGATAGTATAAATTTTTGAATGTACAGTTTCAATCACAAGCAATACTCCAAAACGTAATTATGGAGTTTCAGCGTGCAGTGTATGTACTGGATATTTAATACACACTACCACACCACTAGAGAGTCCTGTATACAAAGTATACAATTATTGACTCAAGTTACTACGTCTCGTTCAGTAAAAAACGCCAAATAGAACTCGGTCAATATGTAGCCATTCTGACCTTATGCTTGGTAAATAACGCCTATATAATATTATTAGCAATTTGTTATGCACGACTGTATTTAATATTATTTAGTGATACATGCATGTTCAATACTCAGTTCAACTTACCATAAATGTTTCAGATTCTCAATGGCCTGAGTCTCCATGTTGAAAGTGGGAAGACAGTAGCGTTAGTTGGTGAAAGTGGCTGTGGAAAAAGCACACTCGTCAAGCTTGTACAGAGGTTTTATGACCCTGCTAAGGGCAAGGTAAGATTCAGCTTTCAGTCATCTCATCTGTGTTGTGTACTCCTGTCATTATACTAGAAATACGACTCCCGCGAAACCTCGCAAAACTAGTTTTTAAAGAAGTCACAATGCTTTTAGCTATCAGCCTATTCCCCACTATTTTATTCGTTATGCTATGTTTGGTACACAATTAGTGACACCTTGTTCAAATTACATGATCAGTATACCGCTCAACACATTGCTTAAACATTGGCCTTCATTTAGCTCTCTCATTGCCACTGAGGGTGCACCAGGTAACCACAACAATTATTGATAGCATTATGAATAGTGCATGTTTCAATTTGTGTACTCTCTTCATTATGTTAATACACTAATTACTTCCCACACGCGCCAAAAATATCTTAGAGAACTAACTCTCTCGCTGGCAATGATCACGTATTTTTTCGAGCTGGGCCAAAACATGATCCAAAAAGCAATCTCCTCATGATCGATCTCAATCCCACCACAGTGCTTCTATGTCCGGCATTCAGAGGGCAGCCGGACAGAATTTTCAAAATACTCGGTGTCCGGCAGTCTGATTTTCTTCGCTTTCAGGGTAGATTATGCCAATTAGGTTAAGGATTAGGGCTAGGAGACAAGGATTATGGATGTGTATATTAGATAATCACCGATATTAAAATCATAACACGAGAAAATTTCAACTGCCTGACATCGAGTATTTTAAAAATTCTGTCCGGCTGCCGGACAGATAGACACAGCGATCATTAAAAAGCACGTAACATTGACCGGTGAGCGGGGTTTAGGACCGTGTCGTAAATTGTTCCAACATGTCTGACCTGCTTTGTAGGCCTAAAATCGATATTTAGCAAATCATACTTTTTCTTCATTTGGAAAGATAAAATGAAAAGGGCTTATTATGATACTAACCTTAAAGGGCAATTTTAATGTCACTGTGGGCAAAAATTTCAGGTTTTCTCATTACCGGGCACACCAAAGCTTGTTCTTTTGCATATTTGTGGACCTCGCTGCTCGCTCGCATTCTCCACTTCGCCGTCTACAGCACAGTACGTCTCGTCGAAGCACTTGAAAAACTGTATTTTGCATAAAATTACTTTTACATGTCTGACTTACACGGCTTACGCGATAAACTGAACAATGGGAGATCACCACGCCACGATCGAGTTGTGCATAGCAGACTGATGCGCCGTTCATGGAAACTACCCGAAGGCAAGGAATTTCTACAGCACGCCAGCACTTGTATTGGATTACTGGTCACGCAATTAATGGACTAGCCTCCCATGCGGACCTTTTTGGGCTTTGTCACGCGTCCGTGGGAGAGGTACGCGTGACATAGCCCAATGAATTTGCGCTTTGACGGCTACATGCACATACACATCAATTTCGACAAATACAAATTATGAAAACAGTGAAGCAGCAGTTCATTTCTCTTTTTCGCTGCTATGTTTTTTTTTTCTTTTTTTTTTTCAAATGATTCCAAAGGCCAACACTAAGGAAACACGATGCGAAACCAAAAAATTAACATTAAGGGTTTTGCTCGGAGAGCGCGCTCTTCAGTTTACATTCCCACTTTAATTCTTATTTCTTATGTTATTCAACTACACGTTGAGACTACATGTAGCTTGTATTTGCTTGTGTGCTCCTCTGATATCCGCCAACAGACTCAGTGCAGAATCAATACTCCAGACAAGTCCAAGTATTTCACGATATTTCTGCCAATAGAATTCCTCAAGTCCACGCAGTCTTTGCATTGAGAAACGTGGCCGAAAATTCTGCGGACAAAAAAGAACTTAGGGAACAAAAACGTTACAATGCCACAAACATGAAAGAGAGTGACTTTGGACAGCGTTACTTTCTCTCATTTAGCGAGCGGAATGATAAATTGAGAATTTTCGTTTTTGTTTTTAATCTTTTAATTTTTTATTGTTATTTTTTGTCCAGGTTACCGTTGATGGTCACGACATTCGGTCTCTTAACTTGAAGTGGTTACGTGAACATATTGGTGTTGTTAGTCAGGAGCCAGTGCTGTTTGGTACCACTATAGCAGAGAACATTCGCTATGGTCATGAGGGTGTTACACAGGAAGACATAGAGAGAGCAACAAAAATGTCCAATGCCCACGATTTTATCACCAGACTTCCTCAGGTGAGTTTAACGTTGCTTATCATAGATTCCGATCAGACCAGCGGGACCATTTTTCAGGAAAGACTGGCTCTGTTTACACCGGACCTGCTTGAAAGTTAGGATTCCCTGTTCTTTTGGACTGCACGATAGTGCCAAATACACGGGAAAGTCTTGGGCCCAAAATATGGAACTGGCCCTTTTTAACTCGTGGATACGCGAAGCGTATTTGCGAGTTTTTGTGGGGACTCCGATATGCAAATTGTCACTCACTCACTCACTCACTCACTCACTCACTCACTCGCTCGCTCACTCACTCACTCGAGTGTAGACATCTTCGTAATTAGTCGGATAGAACTCGGGGGCACCGATATGAAGACGACAGTTGTCGTGACCGAAGTCACGGAAGTCTGTTGATGAAAGTTCACGCTGAAAGTGTATCGTACCGTTGCCAGAGTTTGTAATGATTTTGTAGCTTAAGAGGACGATTAGCGAGGCCCTGTTAGGGGTAAATTTCGAAAAGCGACATGGCCTTGAAACGGCGACATAAAGGACCTGAAATGGCGACGAACGACGAGCCGCTCACGGGAAATTACGACAGCGACCTTCGACCTTCCGAAATTGCGACGTGAAAAGGTTTGAAACTCAGACGCGCGACATAAAGAACCTCACTAACAGGGCCTCATTAGCGGTATTACTAAAATCAAAAGGAGTTTAAATGTTTCCAGTTAGGACAATAACCAACTTGGAGACTGAATTTCATGAGCCTTTTACTCGGCCAGGCGCTAAACGTGAACAGATGATAACTATTCGCTTTTCCGACATCGACCGCCATCGACCGCCCCCAAGATTACAAGCAGTATATGAATTTCAGTTGGCTCGAAAGTGATCTGAAGATGAGAAAATCTCCTGCTAATGTAGTAAGCTTTGATGAGAACTCACAGAGCGAAATTAGCACTTGAATGAGAACTTATATGAGCGAAATGAGTATTCGTTATTGAACGAAACTACTACTGAAAACAGAATAAATTGACGAATCCATGATGTGAAACCGAAGAACTTCTGTGGCCAACCTGGATAAGAAACATCGCATGGAGGACGTTTCTACTGATTTAAGTGTTAGTACGAACAGGAATGGAGTTGGAGAAGTATTGGGACGGTCAAGAAGTATGTCAACGCTTACCATTAAATATGGAGGCGCATGCCATGGCGGAGAACCATGAAGATTACAATGTAAGAAAGTCATTAAAGAGTTCGAAAAGAGTAAGTCATGTAGAAAATGTATTAAGCGTTATATTATATACAATACACCACAAGCCGTTACAATGAAAAGTTTTCTGTCTATTGATTTCCGAATTTACCTTGAAGTGAACTAGATTGTGTTGAAGTAGACATGTTGGAAAAATAGGCTTACCTGTTTTGCTTACTGTTGTGAGACTCATCATATTTACATTGTAAAAACAAGAAGTTATAAGGATAAAAACAAAGATGTATTGCTGTATTAATGATGGAAAGTGTGATTTTTTTTTAAGTGCAACCCTGAATATATATACCACTGATAACCTAAAATGAGATGGTAATGTAAATAAACTAATTCAACTTGATAAAGGATTGAGAGTCTTAAGGATTTTAAGATCATCACTAACATACTTTGCAAAAATGCAAGAAAGACTTGTTTGGTATGATTAGTCAGCTGGGCTGTCCTACATGGTTTTGTTCATTATCAGCTGCAGAATCAAGGTGGATATTTCTGTTGAATACATTGAATAGACTTGTAGACAACAAAAACTATAATGATGATAAAATTGACAATGTCATGGCAACAAAATTCAGACCTTATTCAGAAGGACCCTGTTACATGTGTTAGAAACTTCGAACTCACAGACAGTGAGCAGCAGGATACCAGAACTACATTTGGTTTCGGTGCCACCTGCCTTATAACTGATGCCTAGTGTAGTCAAATGATTGGCGTCATGTACTCACTGTATGGTTATTTCAAAAAGCTACTCAGCTCCCTGGTCACTTTTATGTTGTGATTATAGATTATTAAAATTATCTTCAAGTTCATTCAATCACAACTCTGAAAAAACACCTCGTTAATTTTTAAATTATTTCTTTTTTCTCTGTTTTGTAAACATCCACGAGTTCACCATAGTCCTACTTTGATTACATCTTGGTATGTACGTCATACCATGAGGTATAGTGATGGTTGGATTTGTCACTCCATTCCCGTTAGACAATTAATTTATGCATTAAATCTGCATTAAATGTGAATTAAACAGGTTTACCCCTGTCTCCCCTACTAGGTTTGGTTTTGTCCACAAGGTCATGCTATTGTTTTAGGTTCACATATGTGGGGGGAGGGGATGAGACAGCGGCAGCACATGTTTACAAAATGGCGTCTGTTGTGTCGAGCCCGACGCAAAGATTGTCAAGGCGGGTTTCCGTTCCTTTCGCTCCATCTTTGATCAAAATACACTTTTGAAGATCTCGCGAACGAACAGGAAATGTGTTCAAGAATGCTCAAGGGGAAAGAAATCGGATTTAAAGTCTTAAAAGTGACGATGTCTCCAATTTGGACGACGAGTAATCGATCAGTCGTAGCAAGAGTGCACAAAACGAACTATTCGGAATGAACGCTTTATGGTCTGGGGAAAGGACAGCACTTCATGGAATAATTAACACATGCCATGAGGTAGCTCGAAGGAGCCTTTGATTGTGGACTGGAACGGAACCTGTCCGACCATTCCGGTAAATACAAAAGCCTTATTGACGTTCAACAAACAGCAGTGCGAATCACGGTATCTTGTTAAATATATGGTCATCAAGGCTAAGATAGCAGGGAAACGGATAGGTAGATATATCTGTGTTATTGACCAAGCGTGAGGTCAAGATGGCTGTATATTGGTCTATATTGGCTGTATACTTTTTCGAGAACTACTGTAGAGAAAATATATGGTCTTTTTGTCTGGGCAAACGAAACTGTCCGTTATAAGCGGGTGTCCGTAGAGCGGGGTTCCACTGTAACGACTTGTAATGTCGTATTTGCGAGTCTTAGAGTGGTGTAGTAGTGAAAAAAACTAGGAAGATATGGCCAGCCGTGACTGGGACGCAACTTGACGCAACCGTGACTTTTTCCCGCGCTTGCCACTGTCGTAATGAATAACCTTTGTGTACAACCGCTATGGTTGGCCTGAGAAGTTATCTCGAATTTGCATGGTTTTGCAATGTACATGTACGATAAATTGGGATAATCAAACGAATTTATAAATTAAGTTATACCACCGCCAGGTAAAAGGGAGGTGCTGACGTTTCGAGCGTTAGCCCTTCGTCGGAGCGACTTACGGTGGTATAACTTACTTTATCAACTTGTTTGATAATCCTAACTTCTCTTGCTTCAATTCCCCACCGACGTAGCACCAGTTTCTTTAGTAACTACCCCAACAATACATGTACGATAGTTGAGAACCAATATTACAGTCCTACAAGTTAAAGAAATTATGGCTTGAAAGCTCAGAGTGGCAATAATTGTTATTTTTAGGGTTATGAAACGTTGGTTGGTGAACGTGGCACTCAGCTGAGCGGTGGACAAAAACAGCGGATTGCCATTGCACGAGCTCTTGTCAAGGATCCCAGAATCCTGCTGTTGGATGAAGCAACTTCAGCATTGGACACTGAAAGTGAATCCATTGTTCAGGCAGCTCTGGATAATGTGAGTAATATAAAAACTGAACCCTGCATGCTGTTTGGCTAAGACAGAGGGCATTTTTTCTTGATCACGCGGGCACTTTTTGTAATAAAGAGGATATGATTCTGATCCTGATTGGTTAACAGTTTCTTTACTAACGATATGTTATTGTTGAGATTCTCGTTGGCAGCAACGATTGGAACCGTGTTGCTGTAATTTTAAGAATAAAAATGGTCACAGTTAAATTGACTGTCATTTGTTGTGGCATTGAGCAGGCTTCCTTTAATACTTTTGCCCTCTTTGTGATGAACAAGTAATCACAATGTGCCCTCGTATAATTAAAGATTAATTCCACTTGTATTTTCCAAGTTTTCCAAATTGTCTCCGTCGCCTCACGACTCAGGAAGTACTTTGAAAACTTTGAAAATACAAGTGAAATTAATCCCTAATTGTACGAGAACATATGCGATTACATCTACAGACTAGCTATGGTAATTGTTTGATTTGGAATTAATGAGAATGACAATCAAGGAAAAAGTCGAGCAGCTTATAGCGAGAACTCGTAACATTCACACGAACTGTGTGCATAATTTGACGGTTAGTGTTGTTTGTCTGCAGGCTCGTCAGGGTCGCACCACCATTGTCATCGCTCATCGTTTATCCACAGTGCAGAATGCTGATGTGATTGCAGCTGTTCAAGAAGGTGCAGTGGTAGAGAAAGGAAGCCATGATGAACTCATGCAGACGGATGGAGTCTATCACCAGCTGGTCACATTGCAGGTATTTTATCGATCAGAAGCCAGCGAAATCGTTTTCGTGTGTACAAGCAGTCTGTAGACATGTCTGTGTATAAACGTCGTCAGGTGGAGTTCCTCTGTTGTGTGAATTTAAGTGACGCATTTTAAAAAAACGCGCCGCAAAACGCTAAGCGAAATGATTCGGTCCCCGCTAATGGAATTACAGCGGCGTAAAAAGTAAGTATCCATTTTTTTACCTTTCTCTTCAATGGTAAATTTAACCGGCTTTACGTGCGTAAATGAAATTACAAACGATTTGAGGGGCTTTCTCGTAAACGTCGAAAGCTGTACATTCCCCCCTCCCCGGGGGTACTAAAAAATTAGTACGGGTAGGCTCCCCGCCCCCCCGAGGTCCGACTCCTTACCCCTCTATATACCATTTTTGGCAGAAAAGATACCCCTTTCGTATACATTCCATTAACAAATGGTACCCCTTTCGTATACCTTCCACTGGAAAATAGTACCCCTTTCACAAACCTACTTAAGAAGACTGCATCCCCTTTCTAGCCCTTAGAGTGAAGTAGATACTTACATACTTTTTTATTGGCTCGTCCCCACGGGGCTTTTCAGAGTCAGTTTTTTTTTTACATTACACAACAAAAACGTTTGCTAAGAATCCCAACTGGCTGGAGGCAGACCAGTTGGCTATTTACCAGCGTGGCCTAGGATATGAAGGATGTGAAACTCGGGGTTACCGTGTTACACATCCAGGTAGTCGTCAGGACGGGAATGGAACCCGCGACCGTGACCAGATTGTCCGGCGCCCTGACCACTCGGCCACGCTGTCTCCTTTTAAGTTAATGAACGATATTACCTCTCATGAGCACTGATTTAAGAAACTGATTTCGAAGTCCACCAAGCACGCGGTTAGACCCCGGAGGATAGACTGTAATGCGAACCCAACGAGTTTAATTTTTAACTGCTCTAACTGGCCCGTCTTGTGAATAAATCGCCAAAACAAGAAATCTTATTGTCATTTTCATTATGCGTTCAATAGATTAAAACAACAATCAAAAGGTATGTGTGTTCGAAATATTTTAATGAAAGACCCTTTTAAATACCTAAATGACAGATTCCCCTACCCTTTCATATACTTCGACTCGTGAAATCCCTACCCTTTCATATACCTGAAGCGTGAAAAAGGTACCACTTTTGGGCGGAGCCTCCCCGTATAGGCCATTATAGGGAGTCCCCCCCGGTTTTACAACACTCAAATTTTTACGTTTACGCAAAAGCCACAGATCGTGTTTAATTTTATTGACGCCTTTATGAACATTAAATTTACGCGACAGTGCTAGTTCTGTGTTTCTATCGAGTTTTAGTATAAATCTACTAGCGTTCTATCACAAATGCCGCGCTCTGATTGGCTACGCTACCCACTATCTATTCTGTGATAGATAGTGAGTAGCGTAATGGCGGCCGCTTCTTCACGTTTTCGAAGTGGCCATGAAGAAGATTTAGACAGTTTATTGGTCCAGGCTGTTCCAGAAAAGACAAAGTTTTGAACGACTAGTAGATTTATACTAAAACAATTAGATTATGAGCTCGAGATTTCTATCACGTGATAGAAATCTCGAGCTCATAATCTAATTGTTTAATAGAAACACAAATTCTAACCAATCAGCGCGCGTACTTTCTTAGGACTGTTTTCTAAATTTATATTACATAGATACACACTAACGTCCCACAATTTGTTTTTGTGGAATATCCCATTTGTCACTCATATGAATTTTACAAATGTAAAGAAAGAAAATACACGTGTAATGTGTGAGATCTTCCGTGGGTCAGAACCACAAGGGTTTGTTTTACCATATGATATCATACCTTACCAGTTATTGTGCAGAATTAATGTTGAACACCCTAAGTCTGGCGGTGCATGGGGGAAATGTCGGTCGATACCGACGAATATACAACGGCTTTTATGCTTTGTGATTGGCTGTACAGTTCTGTGGTACGGTATATAAGCGAATACAGATCTCCTTCAGAAATGTTTTCATTCATGTTACCGTTACTTTAGACATTTGAGGAGGAAAAAGGAGAAGGCGATGAAGACGAAGGCGAAGAGGAAGAGGAAACCATTGAAGAGAAAGGTAAAAAAATGGATACTTACTTTTTACGCCGCTGTAATTCCATTAGCGGGGACCGAATCATTTCGCTTAGCGTTTTGCGGCGCGTTTTTTTAAAGGTTTGGTAACTTACCCGTTTTTTCGAAAAGCCCGGTAAGTTACCGGACCCGGAAAGCTATTTTATGGTCGAGTTTAGTTAGGCTATTCTAAGTTAGCTTGTACGCGCTGGGGTGATTTGTACGTCAAAAATTACACAAACCTACGATACGGACACCGATGTTAACCGGAGCTCCGGGCCCGTATATTTATTGGGGTCTTGGAGAAACGGATCCCGGGAAAGCTATTTTCTGATATCAATATTTACAACGGCAGTTACGATTTTGTTGGTTTTTATGTTTAAACTGGGAAGTTCTAAGTTAACTTGCACATTGATCTGGTTTGTACGTCAGCTGAGAACTACGCAAACTTTTGTCCAACAACATTGGTCCATAAATGTTTCGGGACCTTCGACAAACGGGTCCGTGACCTTTACACGGGAGATGACCATCAAACCAAACTCTCAAAGATTGCTGATAATCACCGATATATCACCTAGCGATCATAGTTTTGGAGAACTAACAAGTTCGTTTGTCACATGAGGCAGTGAATAATTTTTTTCAGTCAGGTCCATAGGAAAGGGCGGCGTTTTTTTTTTTTTTTTGGGGGGGGGGGGTGGGTGGAGGGGTTTATACTGTGGGAGGAGGGAAAGTAGTGCGCAGACTAGTTCTCGACTAGAACTGAAGATTGTTTTCCTTGCTAAATTGCAGAAGCCGAAGCAGCGGTTAATTTCATGCGTAGTATGTCAAGTATGTCGAGCGCTAGCGAAGGTGAAGGAACTGGGTTTGAAAGGAAGCTATCATTGAGAGCTTCACGCCGATTGTCGGCAAAGAGAAGGCCAAGCTCTGCTTTAGAAAGACCCGGCTCGGTCAAGGACAAACGCCGAGTAAGTGTGTTTTTAACTAATTTATCTCTTCCGAAATAGTCAGTCTCCTCTCTGAACTGTTCATCGCAGTTCTGAACTCTTAAAGGGGCTCAGTGTTTCGACTTAAGTAATTTCTGTTTCTTTATCTAGGTTTTTTTTTTCAGTGCTAACTTTAGCTACATTGAATCATGTTTCGTGAATTGCTAAAAGAATTAGCAAAGGCCATCACGTCTAAGTTCTGATTAGCCGCAATTCAGCACTCCTTGAGACTGTGGTAAACGTTTGCCTTTTTTTTTTTTTTTGGTCTTTAATTCTCTTCCTCGTCTTCTGTTTGCTTTACCGTTGATCAGTTCTTAAGTGTCCAACGTCGAAAAATTCAGCACACTGTAGGGCGTTTTTTCCCCTAAGGGAGCTCACTTTATGTCACACCTCAGGTACCTATTAGATTGTGACTGTGCTTTGCTAAACATTGACTTAGAAGGAAAATTACCTTATGAAAAGGGGGGTGGGGGTGGGGGGTCATGTGCACCCCAGGAGCCCCACCCCTGCGATAACTCGAAATGACTTCAGGCCCGGCTGCCAAACAAGGAAAATTCCATTGAATAAAACAGATGACCACAGATAGCGGTGGAGACATGTCTCACTTATTTATCTACTTATTGGGTAGTTTTTATTTATTTTCTGTCGGTTTAGGAAGAAAAAGATGATAAAGACAACAAGAAAAAGGACAAAGTGTTAGAGGAAGAAGTCGAGCCGGCTCCAGTGTTGCGAATCATAAAGTTGAACCAGACAGAGTGGCCGTACCTTCTGATAGGCTGCATTGCTGGGCTGATTAATGGGCTTTTCCCCTTCCTGTTTGCACTGGTCTTATCTGAAATCCTTACAGTAAGTGTTGTGTAATCCTTTAATGTCACTCGCTTTTAGATCGAGTACTTTTGACTGTCGAAAGTGAGTTTGTGACTTTTTGGTTTTGATTGGCTAAACCATGTCGCGCCACTTTCTCAGCCAATCAATCAGAAAACTGAATTTTTATGTTATTGGTTGACGTCGTGTAGTGTATTTGCATTGAGGTCTGGTTCGTTCAGCAGACTATTCACCAAACGAAATGGTTACAGTGAACGTTCACTAACAGGTGATCTATTCAAATTATACTATTTTTTGATAAGATCAACAGAAAACTTGTTTCATGGCCCCCTTTCGAGGTTTTTGTTTAGTTACACAAGAAACTGGATGAATCAAACGAGTTGGTTAAGTAAGTTATACCACCGTAAGTTATACTCCCTTTTACCTTACGGTGGTATAACTTACTCAATCAACTCGTTTGATTTATCCAGTTTCTTGTGTTGCAATTTCCCACCGACGCAGCACCAGTTTCTTTGGAAACTATCCCCACAAATTTTGTTTAGTTAACTTCAAAATTCGAGCGACTTTTCCGCCCCCTTTATTCTGCATCTGTACTACTATAATGATTCGATAATTTCTTCCTTCTAAACTAGCTGTCCGCCATGTTTTGGCGTCAGTTTCCCCAAAATCATGACGTTAATGCAGAATTGACGTCAATCCTATAATATTAGGATCATTTTTGGACAATTGACATCATGTGTGATTACTTTGGATTATAAACGGGGGCATGTCGATCAGTCTGAAACGGAGAAAAATAGGATGTGCAAGAAAAGGTTATTAGGGTTTTGGAATAGTTTAAGTGTCTGGACAGCTGAAAACCAATCCACGACATCACACGTGGACGTTTGTTTTGCGAAAACGAAACAAAGTGCGTTTTCGTTTCGAGCGAAAGTAAATCATTGGGGAAAGGGCCTAAGTTGCTTCGTGTTACACAAACGAAAATACCCTCTGGTCGTTCGAGCCTCATGGGTGGACCTTTACCTTAACAAATGCACATGGGTTGTTGATGAAACGGTTAGTGTTTGAAAGACAGCCCATCTTGTGGCGCTGAATAGTCCTCGCAAAAAGTGAATTGATTGATTTGTGAAATATTTTTCAGGTCTTCACTGGAACAGACAAAGAAGAGATGAGAAAGGAGACAGTGTTCTGGTCTCTCATGTTCCTCGCCATTGGTGTGATGAGCTTCTGTGCTGAACTTACTTCGGTATAATTCACTTCTTATAAGTATTTTAAAAGGTGGCATTTCATGTAACAGTATGATATAATGATACAATATTAATGATATAATGATAATGATATAATTATAATGATGATTGTCGCTGCGGCGACGAAAAGAAACACACTTCACTCGCTGGTTCGGTTTTGCTGTTATTTTTTACTAAACCCGCTCACACAAAATCCAAAAATATAAAGCACTTGGCCCTTGGCAACAACCTTAAACTGTCAATCATTCCCTAACGACGAAAGAAGCAACTTCCGGAAGCGGAAATAAAAGAAGAAAGTCAATAAGCGGGAGGCACAACTTCAGTGATAAAATGATAATGATAATGATAATAATAATAAAAGAATAATAATAATAATGATGATGCGAAATGTGATAGGAAGTCAAGACAGGCAAGGCAAGCGCGAAAGACGTCTTCGAAGTGTTGACGGCTGCGAAAATGCCGGAATAGAAGCAGTATCACAGTACACCGTCTCCTATGGAAAAATCTTTTCACTGGTGGTTTCTGGTTGCTCTTATATTTAACAAATGTACTGAGTACTTATTTTGTCTTGTTTTTACTCTTTAAGGCCACAATGTTTGCCAAGTCTGGAGAAACCCTGACCATGCGATTGCGAATAAGGGCTTTTGAGACCATTTTAAGACAGGTAACATTGCAAATTAGTCTAGACCTGTTAAATTAGGCTAGACCTTCAATAACTGGTTTCACCAGCTAAATATGGCAAGGTCTCTCATGATATTAATTGATCATCGCAGTTATGTACACAACTTAAGCAGCTGTGAAATTAAAGCCTGAAAAAAAAAACTCAGGCCTGAACGGGATTCGAACCCATGACCTCTGCGTTGTATCTGGTTTGTTGTATCTGGTTATACCTGTGAAATCTGACAATACGTAACGATCAATGTTTATGAGTGCAATGTAAGAATATTTCACTTGTTGAAAATATCCCTTCCCATTGCACGATGCAAAAAATTCAAAAAAGAAGAAAGGCGAAATCCAGCCATCTTGACGAACTCAAGCATTTTATAAGTCGAAGACTATGAAACCATCAAATCGTGTGGAAGTGTAACGTGTTTTACGTCAAGAAGCGTCTAATATTATTTATGAAAAGTGGACGACTCTTGTTTTGATTGATGTTTCTTTTATTAGGACATGTCGTTCTTTGATGATCCATACCACAGCACTGGAGCTTTGACCACAGCATTAGCTGTTCACGCCTCAGATGTTAAAGGGGTAGGTGCAATCACAATTACATTGACTGCAGAATGTTGGTTGTCCTTTCAATCACTCACTCACCCAACTACAATATATTGAATTTTTTTTCTTTCAGGCGGCGGGAACCCGTGTTGGTACCGTGGCGATGGGACTCAGCACAATCATCGCCTGCGTTGTCTATGCGTTTTATAATGGCTGGAAGTTGTCCCTGTTGGTATTGGCCTTTATACCGTTCCTCGTTGTCGCCGCCACCGTTCAGATGAAGGCATTTGCGGGAAGCTCTCTGGCTGGGGAGGGTGAAGACGACCTTGTTCAGTCTGGAAAGGTAAGAAACTTGTCGACTTAACAGTGAGTAGAGAGGCAACTATAAAAAACATAGTCCGCATAACCAGTTCATCTATAGTGATTTGATTTTAAATCTTAAAATTTATAAACTAGAAAGCAGATAGAGACCACATGTAAAGACGTAAAGTGACCATACTCATTACTGTAGATAAGAAGTTAGAGTAGTGTTTTAATTACCAACCTATGATTGTAGGGCCGTTTTCAGGTCACTGTAAAACTGAGACACTGACTCCAACCTATAACACGTCTTGGGGACTATCCCCATTTAACTAGTTTCATGCTAGAATTGAATCTACATTTTGGATGTTTTGTGAAAACCCGCGCTCTCTCTTGCTTTGACCAATGGTTAACACTAGCAGTATTAGCTTGTCCCCATTTCTAGAAAGCTGAATGGTATTACTGAACCCAGGAGTAAACGGCAGTAACTAAAGCGGTAACGCTTCATACTGGGTTAGCACTGATCGGCTTTCCTACCCAGGGACCCGACCCTCAACAGTTGGTGCGTGGAACCGAGCGCTTCTCAGGCAAATCACCACAAATCGAACAGTGAACGAATCTTTATTTGCCTCAATTCGATCTGACCGGAAAAGGGTTACGTAGTTCCAATGTAACTTTAAACAAACTACAGAACTCAAAGATCTTGGTTACGGCAATGACCAAATTACTTACTTATGTGATAGATCATAAGCTTGACGGTATTTCTCTCCAGGTTAGCTCGAACTGGTTAGCTGTTTTCCTTTTTGAGAAACAAAATGTGGCTGAACTCTGATCACGTTTTCAGGATATTACGTATGTGCTAGGAATCCACATATTTTCAAAGTTCGTTCGTTTATTAACGAAACAACAGCGACGCAAAGTGGAGGGAAACAATCGCAAACCCCGTGGGGGGTGGGGGTAGCTCATTAGATGGGGAGTTGGGGGGGGGGGGGGGGCTGGCTTAATAGAGGATTTATGATACCTAGGTAATTCCTCTGGCTACTGAACTACCGCCAATGTGCTCTCAGGCTAGGAGATTGCGATTGCATTGAGATAGAAGATCGCAGGGGTGTTGACACTGTGTTTGTCTTGTCACAGATTGCAGTTGAAACTATTGAGAATGTTCGCACAGTTGCCTCGCTGGGGAGAGAAGAGACTTTCTATGCGAAATATGCTGCGGCTATTGAAAGGCCTTACAGGTAATTGCACGATTCGAGCTCCTTAAACTTATGAGAACATGTTTTCTCCTAGCGCATTGGTTTCTCTGGTGCTATTAGCCAACTAACTAAGTTAACGCTATGTACCCCTTCAACCACTGACTCGTATGACAGACTACTTCTGCTCATTACTTACCAATCCTAAGTCACGAGATTATTCTAAAGAAAGAGTCGAACTAAAACGTTAAGTTGTTTTTGTAAAAATATGGTTTAAGATGTAAAGCATTTAACAGGGCAAACAAGCTAAACAGCAACCTCTTTTCCAGGGTCTCTCGTCTTCCCGCCCCCCTGGAGCTCCATGGGGCGGGAAGATGAGAGACTCTGGGAACGAGGTTGGCTAAACAGCTGGTTTGCTGACAGAATGAAAGACTTGCGTATTTGGTCCACCCTGGCAAGTTTTTCGCGCCTAAAAATTCGGTCCATTGGAACTCCACTTTCCCACTCGACTTAGTAGAGCGTGCATTAATGGAGGGCCTTTCCATAATACCAAGAGAGGATGAGGTCATCCTCTCTTGATAATAATACTAAGTGACAGCCTCTTCCCCTCTGCAAGTCCTCAGTAATGGAAAGACCTTTTCATTTGACTTAGAGGAGAGTTTAACCCTGACTCTCCCACCCCACCCCCAACCAAACAAAGGGTAATAAGAAAATGCCGTCACTTGTATTTTGTTGTCTGTGTAATTGCTCGTCCATAGCCGTCTATTATGGACGGGGGGTGACTGCTATAACAAAACGCTGGTTCGGGACAAAGCCAAAATTGTTCCGGGAATCTTGAGATTTTTCCTGGAAATTCTTCCGGGAAACACGCGATATATAATTCCGGGACGTTGCAGAAAAAAATTGGGACATCGAAGGAAGTTTATCCCAAAAATTCGGGAGGATGATCCAAATTTCCCGGACGACTTTAGTTAAGACCTAGTATTGCTCAAACAGCGTTTGTTCGAGTTCTCAACCCTCGTATTATGGAGCTTAAGTCTTTGTGTATGTTTATGCCCACAGGCGAGCTAGCAGGCGGGCTCATTTTCAGGGGGCTTCGTTCGGTCTGTCAGAAGCATGTATGTTCTTCGCAAATGCGGCCGCCTTCAGGTTTGGAGCGTACCTCGTAGAAGAAGGCGATATGACGATTGACGAAGTGATGAAGTAAGTTTTTTTGTAGTTTGTGAAAACGCAAAGCGATAGTTTTTTTTTCAACATTTTGAGGGCCAACATTGTCTGGTAGGTTTTTCCTAGTAGGTTTTTTTTGTAGTGCCACTTTGTAACTGAATTTGTTCAACGGTTCGAAGCAAGATTGAAAACATAGAAATAGCCCTGTTTCCTTGATTTCCCCGCCCTTAGCTCCGTTACAAAATTTGTAAGCTCTAATTAGTGTATCGCTTATCCATACGCTCTATGATTGGTTTGGCAAAAAGTAACTTAAAATCTTTGTCATGCAAGGTAATGTGTTCAGTTTTAGGTAAGTGTTTACGACGAAGGGCTAACGCTCGAAACGTCAGCACCCCCCTTTTCCCTTACGGTGGTATAACTTACTTAATCAACTCGTTTGATTCACTCAATTTCTTGTGTTTCAATTTCCCACCGACGCAGCACCAGTTTCTTTAGAAACTATCCCCACAATACTTGTTTACTGTACGAAGCTGTTTTCTGAATGTGTCTTTTTTCAGGGTCGTGCTCTCGATTGTTATGGGAGGTTTTGTGCTGGGCCAGATCAGTGCTCTCTCGCCGGACTACCTGAAAGCTAAAATGGCCGCCGCTCGTCTCTTTAAACTGTTTGATCGCAAGTCACTTATTGACAGTGCTTCTGAAGATGGAGCCAGACCGGTACGTGACATGTCTCTAAATATGTCGCCGTTTTAGTCACTCCACAACATTACACAATTTTAAATTTTTGACTCTTATCACACTTATCACACTCATTGCTTAATGGAACTTTTGACCGTCGTAGTCAAGGATTTCCGCATTTACCGCGACGATGGCGGGTTATTACCCAACACTTATTTAGACCATGTAATGAAGTAGCGCTATTCATCGCGGGTATAAAAGGAGGTTCACAGCCTTGCACAGTCGAAGACACTAGACAGGAGAGTCGAAATGTCGAAGCGATGAATTGTATCTTTTTACAAGTTACGTTCATTATTTCATACCAGTGTAGTATCAAACTTAGCGCTCCCAGCTGCGACCATTTTGGTCGCCATGGCCAGTGAAGAAAATATTTGGCGACTGAGTTTTTGACGACAGTCGCCAATTGGCGACCAACAGATTATAAAAGAAATTTACTTGGAAAATTAATCGATGTTTGGTCGAATTATCAAAAGTAAAAACGACGGTATCACCGGTCTTTCTCATTCTCGCCGTTCCGCAACTCGATACGAATGCGTAAACCTAAAATGAGCGTAAACTGGGAAGAAACCAAACTATACTTTCTGTACCCTGCTGAGGAGCGGAACTTCTACCTTAGTTGTTTACTTGGTCGTCTCTGCAGCTCAAAATGGCCAATTTGATCGATTTGAAAGGTTTTGCGTGCCATCGACGGTTTGTTACCCGATCTCAGCAGCTTTGTAATAAACCATTTCTGCTACCAGACATCGGAGTCTCTTCCTTCTCTTTGTCTTCTCCGTTATTACAATCTTTTAAGAAGCGAGTAAACGTAACAATTCGGCAAAGAACAGTGTTACAAACGTGTCGCTCGGCGTAGTAAACATTCATGTAACATACATAATAATAATAATAATAATAATAATAATAATAATAATAATTTATTGATTTCTAGCGCGCAGGTGTCAACCATTCGGTTTTCAAATGCGCGTTACAAGATGTATAAAATATATGTATATATATGTACAATATAAAATGATAAAATGATGTAAATATTCGTAAAATAAAGAAAAATGTTAATTAACGAATGTATAAAATATATAAAATCTATTGATAGGCCTGTCTAAACAAGTGTGTTTTAAGCTTTACTTTAAATAGTTCTATAGAAATGTCTGGATTTCTAAGTTCGATAGGGATACATGAAGTTTCCGCCCCTGGATTTCAGGTTCATTTTATTTTTTTGGGCGACCAAAATTTTTTTCGTGGTGACCATTTTACAATTAAAGGTCGCTAAAAGGCGACTTCTTGAAAAAGTGAGCTTAGAGCGCTGAAACTGTGTCAAATTTCCGTAATTGTTAGTTCATAATGGGATTTGGCTTGAAAAGAAGCCAGAAGGGCTTGTTTCAACGGGAGATCGGATCTACCTTGCGTTCTACGAATCATGTTTTCTTAACTCCTAATACTTTCGTTCTTCCTTTGCACTTTAATCCATAAGACATTCATCATTGAGAGCTTTAATCCCAATATCAGGATGGAAATTCTCTTTATAGGCCTTGTGCCATGCAATATTTTGTTTAAGTAATGGTCCGGCTAAAAGGTAGGCAGGTGTACGGCAAAACTCATTAAAAAGGTGCAAATAGTTAATTGTTAATTCCATGTAAATCGCCTCATCTCATTGGCTAATACCAAAAAAATCCCGAAAAAACAATGATAAAATTTAAAAAAACGTAATTTTTAGACCTTGTCTTTTCCATATCCTTATTTTCTCTCTCTCGACCAAATTTGGCTCTTGTTCTATGCGCCAATTAGCACCACAAAATTAACTGACATATTGCCGAGCCCTATTTTTTTTCTGCCTGCTTCTTAGCCGGACCATTACTTAATGCTTCAGTTGCCATCCAGGACTAACCTCGAACTATTTTGCTCCAGTTCCCTTTCTTTTTTATGGGAAACCTTGTAGAAACCATAGGGCTACCATATTCCGCCTTCCATTCGTTATGTCTGGTGTCTCTTTATCTCACAGAGTTCCGTTGGGGGTACAATTCAGTTACGTAGCGTGCGTTTCCGTTACCCAACGCGTCCAGACGTGAAGGTTTTACGTGGCCTAACGCTCTCTGCCAAGAAGGGACAAAAGATTGCTCTGGTTGGTTCAAGTGGCTGTGGTAAAAGTACAGTGGTTTCGCTGTTAGAAAGGTTTTATGACGTCGAGGACGGAGAAGTGGTAAGTGTTGCTGCTTGAAGTGAGTGATTTTGATACATTAACTTTTTTGTAGTGAACAGTTTGTGCTCTTAGTACAGGTAAAAAAGCCTGGTAAAATAACTTATCGTCTTAAAATCCTCCTGTTCTATGTCACTGCATTAATTCACCGTTTTTGGCCTGAATATTTGGCTCCAATATTTCTAATATTATGAACACTGAGGCATGTGGGTCTTGTGTCTCAGTTGTCATTGTTGAACCCTACTACATTGTACAGGTTGTAGAATTTGGTGTCAGTTCCCTGTACTAAACTTGGCAATGTTTGCTATTGTCGTGATATACCTGCTTGGTGTTGTATAATTGTCGTAAAGTTGCGTCGTGTTCACCTCATTAAGGGAAACCGTTTGTTATGTTGACGAAGGTTTTTAGGGCTGAAAGGAACTAAAATATGCAATTGGAAAACAGAACACTCTGACAACTCCGTATGCGTCTCTGGTAACTTAAACTGACCTTTATATATAGAGTTTACAATCCGACTGTATGCAGATATTTGTTGTGGTTCAATTTTATTTTTGGCTTAAAGTTTGCTACCTTTGTTTTAAACTGGTGATCATATAGACCTCTCACTAACCGAGTTCGATGTCCGTACTGTAAGTTCCGGACCGAGTTTTTTCCGCTTCGGATTTATGGCCCGCGCGCTTCCCGCTTGGGCCATAAATCCGAACGGAATAAACGAGGAACGTAAGATACGAGGTTTGTAAGATATTTATTGTATCTCAAAACAAAGTTTTGAATTTTGCGAGCCCGCTAAATTTACCAATCACAGCGCGCGTACTAACTAAGAGATATAATAAATTACCATATCCAAAAACAACGGCAAACAAAATTCGAACCAAACATAACAACGCAAGGCCTTTTTGAGTGATCGAAGTAAGGGATTTTTGTCTTCTTGTAAAAATGTAAGGAGGCAATTCAGTTGCAACTTCCCTCGTTTCCTCTGTAGATTATCGATGGAGTCAATGCTAAATCCCTGAACATACAGTGGTTAAGAGCGCAAATCGGGATCGTGTCGCAGGAGCCTGTCTTGTTTGGCTGCAGTATTGCTGAGAACATTGCGTATGGTGATAACGCACGTACAGTTGAACAGGGTGAAATAGAAAGAGCAGCTAAAGCATCCAATATACACAGTTTTATCAACTCTCTTCCCAAGGTACGTCATAAATAAATATATTCGCGGTTAGGTAAACGTGCTCACAAGCGTCGAGGTAAAAGGGTAAATTCGCTCTGAGGAAGGGCTAACGCACAGAACGTCAGCACCTCCTTTTTACCTCACGGTAGTATAACTTATTTTATCAATTTTTTTGATTATCCCAATTTCTTGTGTTTTAATTCCCCACCGACGCAGCACCATTTTTTTATAAACTATACCTACAAGACAAACTATACCTACAAGCGCGAAAGCTTTGAGGATTATTTCCATATAGAACAGGTGTATTTTTCCTCCCATACACTCAACAAGCAGACTTCTTATTTGTGCTATTTCATTCAGGGCTATGATACTCTGGTAGGAGATAAAGGAACCCTCATATCTGGAGGACAGAAACAGAGAATTGCCATCGCTCGGGCGCTCATTCGCAATCCACGAATTCTTCTCCTCGATGAGGCCACATCTGCGTTGGACAGAGAGAGTGAAATGGTAAGGTGTCGTCTTTCTTAGCTTTGTGAATTGCGAAAATTCCTGTCAGATAAAGTCACTTGCAGCGGTTTCCAAGAAATTGTCTTTGGCCAAACCGAAGTTTTGTACTTTGGCCATTCACTGAAAGTGAACAAATCAAAATTCAAAGCCGAACCAAGCACATGTTGCCAGCACCATATGAAAGAATTAGGCAGAGTTGTTACCGAATAGGCTTGATTGGTTGCGAAAGTCGCTAGAGATTCGCAGCAATGGAAGATTCGCATCAATTTAAGTATCTGGGCAATTGTGACTTATTAGGGAAGAGGTAGGTGCACAGTTGCTTAGATACTTACATTAATCAGAAGACTCAAAGCAATCGCAAAAAAAGACTTACTAGGGATGGGGTAGGTGCACAGTTGCTTAGATACTTACATTAATCAGAAGACTCAAAGCAATCGCAAAAAAAGACTTATTAGGGATGGGGTAGGTGCGCAGTTGCTTAGATACTTACATTAATCAGAAGACTCAAAGCAATCGCCAAAAAAAGACTTATTAGGGATGGGGTAGGTGCACAGTTGCTTAGATACTTACATTAATCAGAAGACTCAAAGCAATCGCAAAAAAAGACTTATTAGGGATGGGGTAGGTGCACAGTTGCTTAGATACTTACATTAACCAGAAGACTCAAAGCAATCGCCAAAAAGAGACTTATTAGGGATGGGGTAGGTGCACATTTGCTCAGATACTTAATCAGAAGACTCAAAGCAATCGCAAAAAAAGACTTATTAAGGAAGGGGTAGGTACACAGTTGCTTAGATACTTACATTAATCAGAAGACTCAAAGCAATCGCAAAAAAGAAAGCTTTCGGCACTACGTTAGAAACCACTCAACAATCAGTGCAACTGCTTTTTAGTTTTCGTGCTTTCAGATGTAAGAAAAAACTTCCTTGTATTGTCTACGAGCGCTTGTACACTGACCCGCTCCTTGAAGTGTATGGCAGTATGTACACATATCTTTATGGCGTACCATTATGTCGTTATAGTTAGCGGCCTTTCTTTTCTTATTCAATTCATTGACTATTAAAATTCTAGCGGGTAGTGATCCTTTAACAAAACTTTCATCTCGAAGATTGGATACGCCAAGCTGGTGAGGAGACATCGTATGGACACTTATTTTTGCAGTGAGTTTGGGAAAAATGTAACGAGCTTTAACCAAACTACCGCTAGAATTTATTTCATGCATGTGTTGTGTTATTAACCACAGGTTGTCCAACAAGCCCTGGATGCCGCTAGTGAAGGTCGCACAGCCATCATTATCGCGCATCGTTTGTCCACAGTGCAGAACGCTGACGTTATTTGTGTGATACATCACGGGCGCGTGGTGGAGCAGGGTACTCATCAAGAGCTGCTTAGTCTCAAAGGAACCTACTTCAGTTTGGTCACGGCACAGATGCAGGCTGGGAACAACTAGAAGCAACTACGGTTCGACGGTTTGTTTGTTCGTTAAAGGAATTGCTGTTACGCTGCGTTTAACACTGAAAAGATGCAGCAGTGTGTTAGAATGTGAAGCGTATCAGAATTGTAAATAGGTTTCAATGATACCTTGTTAAACAAAAGCAAGCTGCTAACATGTTGATGAAACGTTGATGGTTTTTCTCACCCTTTGTATCGGGATCTTGCCCACTTCTTTTTTATTTTATTATATTGTTATTATTATTATTATTTGTGTATGTGTTCAGAAAGAGTTATTGTTTAGAGTGCTTTTTTATAATAATTTGCCATATAAAATAGGCCGCAAGAGCAGTAATGCAAGAACCTTTGCACACGCATTTCTCGATGACAAATGTACTTTTTACGGCTCTCAAACATTTTCTTTGACTTAGATATTGTGGTAAAAATCAAATCGAATGTGGTTTAGCGTTCTCTGCTCTTAACAACACACAATTTGTTGTGGATTGTGATGACGCGTATCGTTGTCGATAAGAGTACTCTAATTTGAACATTCAAGTTGTTAAATCCCGAGTTTAAAGAGATACTTTTTTTTATTATCTGGCAGTCATCATATTACAGTATGATAGGATTGGCTTTTACAATTTGAACGGAAAGGTTGTCGAGGAAATGTAAGATTCCTCTGAGAGATAACCTTGTTAGCTTCATCCGCCCGATTTTTGTCTAGTGTCTAGTAGAAGACAAGTGGAATAAGGAATCTTTGTCGAACCTCTCGGTTGATCCAAGAAGCATTTTTCGTGTCAAAGGTCATACCTGATCGGAGATGGTCCGAGCTTCTCCGACAATTCCTTCCTGTTTTGCAGTGCAATGTAAATGCCAATCATTCATTCTAACAAGATGTAGATCATTTGTACCGACAGAATTGTACTGATCTACACTTTGCTTACCGTATGTTAGTCACAATATTGTGTACCTAACCTTAGCAGTAGGGTACATACAAATCGATACCGATACTAACTACTACCGGCACACCAGTCCATTTAACCTCAGTACAGAAGTACGTAACAGTGACCGGTATACCAAGCACTGCTTGATCACATCAACTGCTGACACAAAACTGAAAACCCGCTTTGCCTTTTTTTTCAGCAGTATTTTGTATAATAATATACATGCAAAAATTTCAGCATGCTCATTGGCTGAGAGCACGTCAATTAATCCCAAACAGTGTAGAAAATTGAAATTGAGTGCAAAAAGTTGAAATTGAGTGCAGAAAGTTGAAATTAAATTTTTGCATGTATATTATTAATAAGTAATCACATGATTTGTCTCGTGCAATTTGGGATAAATCAGCACTCGTAAATTTTTCAAAGACTACAAATTGCACTCGCCCTACGGGCTCGTGCAATTTGGTTAGCCTTTGAAAAATTTACTCGTGCTGATTTATCCCAAATTGCACTCGAAATCATGTGATTACCTATACTAATGAGCTCGTATTTTCTCTTTTCACTTATTAACTAAGAGCACGTCAGTTAATCCCAAACAGCGCAGAAAGTTAAAATTGAGTGCAGAGATTTGAAATTAAGTTTTTGCATGCATATTATTTACAAGTAATCAAATGGTTTCGAGTGGAATTTTGTATAAATATTCACTCGTAAAGTTTTCAAAGACAACAAATTACACTCGTCCTACGGGCTCGCGCAATTTTTCAGGCTTTGCACAGTTTACTTGTGTTCATGTATTACAAATTGAAAACCATTTTATTATCTATACGAACGTAGCTGTTTCCAGGTTCTCAAGTGGTGGCAGAAACGTGAAAAACGGATAAAAAGAAACGTGTGAAACATCTGCTCGCTTTGTGGCGTTTCTTTCCCATTGTAAAATTAAGCTTGGAACAGGCTGACGGAGTGAGAACGGAGCCTGTAGGGCGTTATTTCACTGACAGCTTGGCTCTATGAGTAATAACATTAAGAGTCTACGTATTTTGTACTTAGAGTATGGAAACCATACATGAATTGTAAAGAGCATAGCTCGTCTTATTTACCTTGCACCTAAATTATATAGAAAACAAGCCCAAGTATTTAACATATTTTACCGGTTTTAAACTATTTAAAAATCCACCAGAATAGTAGCCGTGGGGATAAAAGCGATTCATATTTATTCACGTTTTTATAAAATACAGCTCTTATCAACGAATCCACAAACTTTATTTTTTGGCATAGAATAACCACATGTTTTAAGAGATGTTCCTGACCCAAACTCGGCCAAAAGAAATGTGATGTTTTCGGAAAAGCAACTGTGTATCTTTCGCATGTGTTTGTTGGGAAAATTTGGTGTTTAGTCTTAAAATTGATCGTGAGAGTAAAAGTGTTGATAAGAAAAGGGCGATTGAGAGTAGCCCGAAGGAGTAGTGTCTGCTGTCTAAGTTCCCAAAGACACGAGTTTTGGTCTAACTTGGATTATTTTTCACGTCCATTGATTAGTCAGGAATCGTGTTGTAGAAATTGGAGTGACTTCGAAAAAAAATGACCATTGTATGGTTTATTTTTTTTTAGTTTTTTGTTATATTAGTTTTTTTCTTTTTGAAAGAGAGCCGACGGTTGCTTTTTCAAAATAACATTTTTTCCGGCAGCTTTGAGGTCATTCTAAGACGCTTTATGTACGTATTCATATTTCCCTATACTTAGTTTAACGAATTTGAACCTACGTCAATTTATAGTAGATGATTTTTTAGCTAATCTCGGAATTATCTGTTTCCTGGGCAGTTAATTGATGCTGTCATTGGAGAACGTAGCTCAGATTAGAGTAAATGTTCTTTGCTTGACTTCATCATCTTTTCCGGAGACAGTTAATCGAGGGTCTGAGTGGGGTTTAATGTTTGGTGTTATTTTCCATAATTTTTGGTGGTTGCTGTTAAATTGGCCTATTTTTTTATATTTACTGTTTCCGAAGAAATACCGTTAAGTGTTTGGAGGATTATTCGGACATCTCCGGCAGTGGTTCGTACCTCTTCGTTAGTCTTTGAAAATGTTCGACGGTCTTCGGAAATGTTTGGCAGCCTTCGGAAATCTTCTGAAATAATCCGAAATTGTCGTAAAATGACCTAAAACTCCTTGATATACTAAACAAAATAATATTGGCCTTTTTGGAGCCGTTTTTGCTTCTTTCTGGAAAAAATACTGTTTCATAGAAGTTTGCAATGTTAGTGTTAAAATGCCTAAAATTTAACGGTTTCATGTTACAAAGCCAAAAAAATAAAGTGTTCAGTGTTATCGAGGTAACCCCATTCAGACCCTCTTAATTGATGTGAGTAGAGGTTACCGTTGATCACTTCTGGGAATGAAAGGATTAAATGTTGTTTACCCCTTTGGACTGGCTGCGTTCGAGGCCGAAGTAGAGCCTAGAAACAGTTTAGGCAAAAGTTTATTCACGTCTACAACCAGTATACGAATTTCCTATACTAATACTCTGAGGAATGAGGTGTTCCCATTATTGTAAAGTTGTATTTGTAAGCATTCCTTATAAAGAGCACACAATTTTCACGTCGTGTCCAAATCAGTTATTTTGTAATGTTTAGAAGCGAAAATAAAAATGTTACCCTGGAGGCCAGAGGTTCTTCTTGTTTAATCTCGAAGTCATTCCGTGCACCGAGAATTCCGATTTCTCGAACCTCCAAGGAAAACGAAAATTGGTTCGAGTTGTCGGGAGTTCGAGTTATCGAGGGTAAAATTACATAGAAATTGCATAGAGTTATCGGGAAGTTCGAGAAATCGGGATTCTTCTATGGTAAAACACGTTGCTCTGAGGAGACTTTTAGTGTGGTTTAAGCCGGCGTTAAAAAATGATAAATGAAATTAAATATTTAATTGCGATATAATTAAAGAGTTATGGTGAGTTGACAGATAAAACAATTTCCTGGCATTCTCAACTAATAGCTTGTCCACATTTGCTTGGCCATTCTATACAAGTTCAATAGTTACTCATCATTATACCATGTTGTCAACGAAGATTGCTTACAAAGGCCACACATGATAACCCACAGCGTATAACAACAGAAGTTAGATTAGAAATCCAATGAACATAAAGCATCGCGCGATTCTGCGGGGCCATAGCTCTCTGAGGGTGAACGGTATTTAACGACGCCGCTACTGAACCTCACTCGTCAAAGAGCGCAATTCTATGATGACTCAGGAAACCTTGCGATAAATTATATCAAGATCCCATGATCGCAATGCATCGCGGGACGCTCTTCATGAGCAAGGAGGTAAAAACCAGAACTGATCCTTTGGAACCAGTTTATTGACTGGCAAGCACAAAATTGGAAACAAAATGTGAGCTGTGATTTCACAATTTCATTCCCGACACTCGCTCACCTATCGGTTGGGCAGCGCGACCCTTTTAAACCGTTCTCACCTAAGATCTTACAAGCAATTCGTCTTTGCGAATCGTGCCAGATGCCCCATATTTTAGTTTGGAGAATTTTCTTAAAGGATTTCAGTATGTTTGATATGGTTATTTTCCGGACAATTGTATCGGATTTTCTTACGTGACAGTAAAGAAATGGTAAACGTGCAGTTTGCAACCATCGAGTTATGACGCACGCGGGAGGTTGCCAGGCACGAAAGAAGCGTAACAGTTGAGTGCCAAACAAACTCCCAAGTGCGTCCATAACTCGATGGTTGCACAGCTGCTGCGTTCGCCATTTCTTTTTTAACATGAGGATTCACAACTTCACTATCTGCAACCGGAATATTTATACTCCCTAGTTATACAGTTATAGACGAAAGTGCAAAGCAATTAACGTCAGGTGCTTCTCGGGGTCTTCGTTATTTTTGGTTCGAGGGAACAATCATCGTGAAGCAATGGCTGCACTATTCAAAATAACGATAAGACAGCAATGAATCTAAGTGATGTAAATGAATGTAAGCAATGCAAGAACAGGCAAATGAAGTGAGTGAATAAAGCAGTCTCAGTGAATGAAGTAGCGTAAAGGTTAACAGCATCGGGTACTGAGATGTGGCAATTGTCGAGGAGTTTGGGAGGCAACGCCGTACTTAAATGAGAATAAATATCTGGAATCAACGGATTAATAAAATCTCATCTGATTAAAAAAAACACAAACAAAATTAGACTCCGAAGTAATCCAAAAACAAGAAAAAAAAAACTACTACTATTTGCAATAAGAATTCTAATAAATCTGCCATCTCTCTTTCTAGCTCTTGGCAGAAAACCAAAACCCCAAGCTAAAAATCAACTATGAAAAACCAAATTTAAAATGCAATGTAAAGGAATAGAACAAAAAGGACATTAATGTGCATGAGTTAAATATGAATTGGCGGTATTTCTTCACAGGTCACGTGGTGGCATCCCGACCAACAAAAAAGTCAAGAGAAACCAGTGAAATGATATTTGATTTAATTGTAACTTCAAACTTTAACAATGCAGATTATATATTTTTAACTGTTAATCGTAAATTCCAATCTTTTGACCAGAGTGATATATGAATAGTTTACGTTACATATATATCTTACTGACAAAGCGCGAGGGTCGTGCTGGGTGAATACCGATCTCAGGTCATGACAGTACCGACCGAGCGCAGCCGTTTCAGTCCAAAAAAGACCAAGAACCGACATCCTACCAGTGTAATTTGTAAGGCAAAATGCTGACTTTGAAATGCTGACTTTGAAATACTGACTTTGAAATACTGACTTTGAAATGCGCTGGATCATTCGGGACATAACCCGGTCCGATACTGAGAAAATATTGGCCCTCGCGTGACCAGAAATGAAGGTGGCTGATTTTAGTTACTGGTCCCCCGACGGCTTTAGTCGTGTAGCAAAGTGGAATATTGCCACGCTAGCAAACTGTCATTATGACCAAGAGAACAATTAATAAATGCCAGGTAATGACCAAATATCACGTGACACGAGTAACAAAAGCAATTACCTTACGCGCTCCTTCATGGCGTACCTTTTTGAAGCCATTCATGATTGCGTTCAGCTGCTCTTATCTTTATATACTTGGTTGTTTTGACGCTTTCACTTGATGCAAATGAAATCCGAGATGTTGGGGGGGGTTCTTGAATCTGACTGACTACATGACACCAACTTTTCCTCAGCCACACCACCCCCATGCAAATAATATGTTCGGGTCCAGTACCCGAGTTATTTACTGTCGGTCATATTAATATTCAAATTTACTTGGTATTTGCATGATCATAGCTTTATCATCAGAGTAAGCGTGTAAACTATTATTATAAAATAATGAACTTATTTAATCTTCAAACAACACAACATTATGGCTACTTAATTATTCTCGGTTTACTCTGGCCAAGGAAGGGAAATATGTAGTATATACTATAATAAGCATACTTTTACAATATATAATATTTTATATAATATTAAGGCATATCGATGGCCGTCTGAATCTTGGTCCGAATTATCTTTTACGAAAGACGTGGGTGATTCACGCCAAAGCTATTGATCCGAATAAAAATAAAAAAATACAGTCTTAAGTGTACAATACGGACCTAGAATTCGGTAAATAGGTATGACGGAGGGACAAGACAGCGACATTGATACATGTGTAGAATTGTCAAGGACATCCTCAATTCTCGCTACATTAGAGTTACGTTCTAAGCGAAAACAATACCACAGTCTTGACAAAGTAGATAAAAGGTTTGACCTTCAATCGTAACTCTGCTCTTTAAAAAAGCCTTATTTTACTTTACTATAGCACCAGGAATGAACATTTCACGTGGAATGTTATTGAAACTCCGATAAGAAGAAAATAGTTCGTCCATACACTTCTCGTTAAATTCAAGAAATTCTTTAAAGAAAGGACGTAGCCAATGAGATATCTTGTAAAAAAAACTACTTACATACGTAGCCACTGTAGACTTATATATGAACTTTTAAAAATTCGAAACGTTTTCGTTATCAGAAAACTGAATCAATTTGTTCACAAAAATCTAAATAACTCAACATACAAACAGACAGTCAGACCGTAGTTGTTGCTAGTTGTTCCCAGCCTGCATCTGTGCCGTGACCAAACTGAAGTAGGTTCCTTTGAGACTAAGCAGCTCTTGATGAGTACCCTGCTCCACCACGCGCCCGTGATGTATCACACAAATAACGTCAGCGTTCTGCACTGTGGATAAACGATGCGCGATAATGATGGCTGTGCGACCTTCACTGGCGGCATCCAGGGCTTGTTGGACAACCTGTGATAAATAAAACAGTACATAGCAGTAACTTGGTAACAATTTTTTATGCTTTTACCAAACACTGCAAAAGTAAATGTTCATCCATCGACTCGTTAGCCGTTTGTCTTATCTCAACAAAAAAATTTCAGTTACAGTATTATTACCCACTAGAATTTTGACATTTAAAGAAATGAGTAAGAAAAGATAGGCTGCTGACTATAAAGACATATTGATATGCGTTAAAAATATGTGGACATATTGTCATACACTTCATGCAACGGGTCTAGTCAACGATTTAGGAGAACTTCCTTTTATTTAGACTTAGCTGATGCTACGCTGGTTTGAAAGAACATAGGCGTACGGGCTGGGGGAGCGGAGGGGAGGGGGTGTGCAGCCCCCACCGCCCCTCCAAAAATGGTCAACTTAGATTTTTTGGGCATCAAGAGAAATTTGGGCAAAGCCAATTTGTGTGTGTGTTTTTTTTTTTGAAGAGAAATTTTCTATTTCTATCTTTTAACGTGTTTTATGAGCTCATATGATAGTTTCACATGTAAGAATATTTTCACTTCATATGTAGCCCTATGTTAGTGCGTGAAATGACCCTGGTTTCTTTTCGACTGTTTCGTAAAAATTTGGGACACCTGCGAGAATTTTTTGTGCAAATGGTTCACCTCTCCCCTAGAAACAAATTGGCCGTACGCCTATGTTACAGAAAGAGTGTAACTCAAAACTTAACAATTCAAGTGTCAGAGGGGACTGGGCTGGGCTGTGAAGCTCCTTTTATACCCGCGATGAATGGCGCCGCTTAGTGACAAGGTGTAAATAGGAGTCGGGTGATCGGTCGACAACGTCGCGGTTTATTAGAAGGACCTCTTTCCAAAGCATAAAGACTAAACCGCAGTTGCAGTAATTGTTAAGAGGTTTGTAAATCAATGCCGAAGGTAATTTTATGATTGCTTTGAATTTCCAAGTGGTTAAAATAGGTAATTGGTTACTGAATCCCACGCCTTGTCCACGCCTAATCGAGCCTAGCTCCGCTGCCTTTTTCCCTTGATATGATGCTGACATCTACTTGCTTCAGCTTTGAGTTTTGATTTGTTCCCATTCCGTGAATAGTCATAGTAAGGAATCATTCATTTTTTACGAAAAAAATGGGGGGGGGGGGGGGGCTGGTGGGATTTTTTTTGGAGGGGGGGGTGACAATACGAAAAAAACCACTTTCGAGGGGGGGCCATCTCAAAACAATAGGAAAAGGGGGGTCACTTGAAATATTTTGCATAAAATACTTTGTAACGGCATAATGTTTTAACAGGAGTCCCGTCAATGAAACCGCTGCTTCAAGGGGGGAGCCAAGTCAAAAAAAATTCGCAAGCTGAGGGGGGGCGGGGGTTCACGCAATATTTAAATGCTTCTTACCGAATCACACCGGCCCCTCCCTACCCTCGTAAAAAAAAATGAACGGACCCTGAAACGTTGGTTTTGACCAACGACAATCAGTTGAAAACCGTTGTAAGTGAGCTGGTAACTCGCAAAGCTAAGAAAGACAACACCTTACCATTTCACTCTCTCTGTCCAACGCAGATGTGGCCTCGTCGAGGAGAAGAATTCGTGGATTGCGAATGAGCGCCCGAGCGATGGCAATTCTCTGTTTCTGTCCTCCAGATATGAGGGTTCCTTTATCTCCTACCAGAGTATCATAACCCTGAAAAAATACAACACATAATTTAACAATACAATGCTGTTACGGTTTTCATATGAAACGAGAATAAAGCAACTCTACGTACGTATATATTTTACACGTCTACGTTTGCTAACTACAAACGTCAGACAACCAAGCAAATGTAAGTACAAATAAGAATACCACAAAAAATGACAAGGGCTTATAAAAAACGCTATATCCTCCCGTTCAGCGATGTGATACCTGTACATTAGCTTTGGACTTTTTAATTTCTAACAATTTCCGAGGGTCTATACTACAACGCATCCATCAAGGAAATCAGTTACGCTTTAGGCGCGCGTTTCTCGAAAGATCCGAAACGTTTCAGGACGTTTTCAGGCGTAATACGGTTCTTTCGTAACGCCTGGTTTTCACTAAGACGCAAACATAAGCAAATAAAAACAAAGAAAAATGTGTCCTGTGGGGCTTTACTAGACAAAAGGAAGGTGATTTTCTTTGTTTGTTCCTTTGTCTTTACTTTGCTTATGCTTGGTCTTATGTAGATGTCGTATGCTTATGTTGATGTCGCAAGCTTCTGTCGATGTCTTACGTCATACGCTTGACTTCATTCATTTGTGTTCTCCTTTGTTTTCTGCTAATCTTTATTCTTGGATCGTAGTGAAAACCAGGCTTAACAAAGACATTTTTGTCCTTCACACTCAACAGGAAAACAAGTCTTTCTTTTCTTCAAGATATGCCAACAAAACAGGTTCGCAGAGTGAGCGCGTCATATTTTCATTCACCATTCGAGATCGAAACGTTTCCGGGACTTTCGAGGAACGCAGCACGCCAGCTATGTGAATGTATCGATTCAAGAGAAAATGAGGAAAGAGAACATAACCACGTCTGATATGATAAGCGGACAGAATCTATTTTTAGCGCGGAATCTATTTATATCTCGTTCCATGGCTGCGCGGTTTCCACATGGCGCATTGAAATTACAACCACGTGATGAGAAAGACATCAGCCATTGGTCAGTTAAAATAGTTTCCGGATCTAAAAATAGATTCTGTCTCCTTTTCATAGTAAGAAAACCCAGTATGGAAGATACGTTCTCTTACCTCATTTTCTCTTGATCGATTTCAATTCAGAGCACGTACCTTGGGAAGAGAGTTGATAAAGCTGTGTATATTGGCTGCTTTAGCTGCTCTTTCTATTTCATCCTGTGCAACTGTGCGTGAGTTATTACCATACGCAATGTTCTCAGCAATACTGCAGCCAAACAAGACAGGCTCCTGCGACACGATACCGATTTGCGCTCTTAACCACTGTATGTTCAGGGATCGAACGTTGTACCCATCAATGGCCTGTAGGAGAAACAGAGGAAAACGTATGAGAAAAGCACTAATAACTTACACATAAACCTGACATACTAACTCGTACAAAAGTGAACTTTGGGTGAGCTTTTCAATGGGCGATGTTTTTTCTCTTAAAATGGCCCTTTTTCAGTGTTTAAATTGCGCCCTTGACCTCCTCATTACGAATGCAAATGAACAGGATACGATCTGATATACTTCCAATGAATGTCCCTCCTTTCTCAATTCTTCCACTCTTCCAAATCTCTTATAGAAACTACAACAAGGACCGAATGATTGACTTCACTAACTACGTGTAACTACAACTAGGTGCAAAATTGCTTGAGACACTACAACAATCTGGAGTGTTAGTAATTAAACAATGCTCTCAGACAATGACGGTCCCCCTCCCCCCTGATCAATGTTGCCACCAATGCAAAACCACGCTGAAAAGTGAAACATACAAAATTGAAAGGGGAAAGGGAGGGAGAAGCTGGAAAATCAACAACATTTTGTGCTGGTAGTCGTTGAAAGGAAGAAGAGGTGCTTTTTACCGATAGTGTCTCAACACTTTTGCAACCCGTTGCTATCTATTTGAAGTGAATGACTGACTAGTGGATTGACTGTCTAACTGCATGTGACTGCTTGAGAGTATCAAATTATCAGTCAATTAGCCAATTAACCAGCAAGTTAAACAGACAGGTCGACGGTTAGATAGTCAAGTCAATGTGTCGCCCTGGGTATAAGTCAGTTAATCAGTCAATCAATCAGAGCACGTTACTGAAGTTAAAGTCACAGGTAAAAAGTATGAAACTTTGTAAAATGCGCTTCTATGAATTTCAATTCTTTAGACACATTTTATTATGGTCAAGCAACGACTTACCACTTCTCCGTCCTCGACATCATAAAACCTTTCTAACAGCGAAACCACTGTACTTTTACCACAACCACTTGAACCAACCAGAGCAATCTTCTGTCCCTTCTTGGCCGAGAGCGTTAGGCCACGTAAAACCTTCACGTCTGGACGCGTTGGGTAACGGAAACGCACGCTACGTAACTGAATTGTACCACAAACAGTGCTCTGTTGAATAAAAGACAATAGGTACATAGTTGGAACATGTGCCGACCAAACACAGTCTGCGTGATAAACAATTCCAGAGAAAGTACTTTTTACAGTACGGAAGAAGAAAGTCTTGTAAAGTAGTTCTGGCAAGATTAAGAAATTACTAGAATGAAACTGCCGTAGGCTGCCTGTGGCCAGTCTTAGTAAAATTACCAGAAGTAATCAAGCTTCACTTTTCCACGGTTAGCTTCAGCTCGCACGTTTTTCATGTGTTCTAGACGTAATCGGAAAGAATAGAAACGAACAGCTCGCAGAGTAGTCCTAACACAAATGCATTATAATATATATCTTCACGCCACGTAAGTCAAAGTCATAACTCTCGTAAGCGGCCAACTCCGAAATTGGAAAAACAGGTTGTAACTACAGATAATTGCTGACGAGAGCGCGTTCTAGTAAGCGACCACGAGATGAAACAATAAGGACAGGTCGCTTACGAGAGCTTTAATCTAGTTAGTATAACATAAATAGCTACTGAGGCTAGCAGCCGTAATATCAAACAGCTAGCTCAACCACTGAGACTGAAATCTTATTGAAAGTGTTGAGTTATGGGAAGCACACTCTTTCAGAAGTCGTTTACGAGAACTTTAAAACAAAGAAAAAGACCAGTTGGTAGTTCTCAAACAGGGTCGCGGTCGCTTACGGGAGCGGTCGCTTATTAACCCTTTAAGCCCCGAGGGGTCTCCCTGGGACGAGTAAAATCGTCTGGCGTTGGCCAGAGTAAAATCGTCTGGCGTTGGCCAGAGTAAAATCGTCTGGCGTTGGCCAGAGTAAAATCTGTAAAGACACTATTGGGGCTTAAAGGGTTAGAGAGATAGTTTTTAACCCTTTAAGCCCCGAGGGGTCTCCCTGTGATGAGTAAAATCGTCTGGGGTTGAGACTTGCTCTAACAGGTGGTTGTAACAAGAGCTGGTTGCTTACGAGAGTGGACGGAAGGCGAGAGCTTCGATTGTGGTGGAAAGGTCAAATGACAGCTAACGCACTGACAGTAACGTTAAAATGACATGAAAGATATAGAATGATGAAGTATTTATCTCACCGGTTGTTCGCCATTCTCAGACCAACTGTCAATAAGTGATTTGCGATCAAACAGTTTAAAGAGACGAGCGGCTGCTATTTTGGCTTTAACATAGTCCGGCGAGAGAGCACTGATCTGGCCTAGCACAAAACCTCCCATAACAATGGAAAGCACGACCCTGCGAAAAAAACCACAATAGAAAAAAGGTGAAAATTACATACTACTTATTAACCGAGAGTGAGGTCATTACGAGGAAATCTCGGACTGAGACCTAGATGTATTACACTGAACCAAAACACACCTGACCAAGCGATCGAAACCAAAAGTGACAAAAGAAACGGTTTCTTTCAAAATGAGACAACTTTTGTCTATATTAAAACTTGAAAAATTTTCATAATACCCGGTCATTACAAGAAAATCTTGCCCGCTCAGCGGCCAATCAGAGAGCGCTTACTATTGTAGCCATATGATAAATTGGGATAATCCACTGCAGTCTGATCAAAGCAATGCGATGTTAATATGGAAAACAAATCCTCCTTCGTAAATAACAGACTTTCGTTTACGTCTGTTTGGTGTTACAATGATTCAAAAGATTGGCAGTAAATGGGTTCTTACTTCATTACACCCTCCATGGTCATCTCGTCTTCCACTACGAGGTACGCTCCAAATCTGAAGGCAGCCGCGTTCGCAAAGAACATACATGCTTCGGACAGACCGAACGACGCCCCTTGCAAGTGAGACCGCTTGACTGCTTGCCTACGGGCACAGAGAAAAGCAAGTAGCATGTAATAAACTAGTGGTAACTACAGGTTAGAAAGTGCGGGCCTAGATGCACTTAAGGGAAGGTACTGGAACGAGAGTGTATAATTTTAGATTACAAAATGTTCATTCGTGTGGACGTTTTTTTTGAGAAGTTTGCATTGAATTGAAGTAGATCAGCTCCGTAAATCGAAACATGTTAAACAGCTCCTTCAAAAAGTGAAAGTGGTTTACCAGAAAAATTAACCGTCCAAAAACTGAACAGTATAAAATATAACGCAACTTTCCTTATCTTCACGGCAATATGTACACCCAGCTAAAAAATCCATTTTAATTTCCTTTGTTTGTCTTTGCTACATTTTCCCATTCTTACTGTAAACGTTTCCACCCATTCATAACCTTCATCTGCTCACGATTTAATCCCCAATTTTTTTTAAGTACTTAGTGGAACAACATCCAATGCAGTGTACCCTTCTTTGTCCCTTCAAAGCGATTTGTCTTGGTTATCGCACAGTTCAGAGTTCGCGATCATAGAAAGGCTAACCAAGACTTAAGATTTACAAAACTGCACAGCAACAAACACACGATGAATTGAGAAACTCGCTTTATGTCGCGAAAGATGTATTTTTCGGCATTGTCACAGGCAAACTCTAAAGGAAATCTGAGTTCCATCAATAAGAGTTGAGCCTATGACCTTCTCATAACTAGTTCGGACGCTCTACCACTGAGCTTTAGAAGACTCGTGGTCCCCGAGCAAGGTTTATGGGACAAACAACCTGCATATGCTGCTAGGGTTTGTTTCCGGTGTTTTTCTCTACGCTTTGGATAGCGACATTGCTTCTCTCTGAAATTCAAGGAAGTTGGTTTTGGCCTCTCTAACGATGTTGCTGAACGCCAGGAATTTACAGACACGATCTAACTGAATAGATCTACTATGGCTCTCTATTTTAACAATCTGACAGTGACGTACTTATATGGCTTTTCTATGGCTGCAGCATACTTCTCGTAGAACGTCATTTCTCTTCCCAACGAGGTAACTGTGCGAATATTTTCAATGGTTTCAACTGCAATCTGGAATGAAACAAAAGTACCTATCACAGAGCTGCAAATGCACACATGTAAGACTTACAGTGTATTACGGAATGATATGGCTAAACGGGAGAGGACCAAAATTATTGGCCACGTTTCGAGCTAGTCATAACAGTTACAACTAAGTGACCGTTAGAGACTTGTGTCTGATAAAATACGGGGTCGGCTAGGAGCCACAGCGAACAAAAAATTGACTGTATTTATACCAATAAAACTTGGTCTAACCACAGCTAACTTGACCAAAAACAACGCGATTAGTCCACAAGGCAACTTCTGCATGGTACTATGTTCATATTTGAAACCAGGGGTCAATTCAACAAAACTTTTACAAATGTAATTTAAGTGCAACAAGACGATCTAAGATCGTAAGTCGGGCAACAAGTAGACGTGCTGTTATGAGTGTTGACCACGTATGGTGCGGAGTGGTCCAAAAAAGAAATGCTAAGGGTACCAGGGTCCTGGTGTCCAACGTAGCACCTTTGTTGTCGTTTCCTCGAGTTTCATCGCGAGGCACCTTGTCTTTATCAGCAAATGCTCTTCTGTCACTCTGTCCACATTTTCTGTTCACTGGTAACTCGTTTGATTTCTGGTTTGATTCTAGTGAGACATTCGCTAAATCATTCGATTCTTTTGCTATTTTCAGTTCGCGGAACGACCCCTTTCGAAATACACGTTCATTACACACGCCATCTTTTAGATTGGGTCTACCGCGAACGATGTGTGGATCTGTATGTTTGAGCGTAGAAAAGATGACACCATTTGTTTTCGACATATTCGCCATCGTAGAAAGGTTGCGCCCGTATTACGTGTCTGCGGTATTCCCCATTGCGTGTGACTGCGATTTGCGATGAAACTCGAGTGTAAACCTATAGTCGATTGCCCGACTAATTACTGTTTTAGAGTTTGAAAACAATAGCTAGACTTGTAAATTTGACCCACGGTTAATAACTGGTTAATACGATCAGAATCTCAGCGGTCGACTTTACTGCTCACATCATACTTTAATACAGCGGATATCATAACGATGACGGGGCACAAGAGGCTGAGCTTAACCCATTTATACAAGTATGTAGAGACACTGTGGAATCAAGTTTCTTGTCTAAGCACATTACCAACACTATGGCTTAGTCTCCGGGGATACTGACTTGCCAAAAGGTTTGGGACCAAGGTTTTTGTAATATAATCCGGTGATAAATATTGCTACATATAACGGCATTTTCCCTTCCCAATCTCCCCACTTTCAAAGCTCGAATCTCCATGTGCTTGCCGAATGATCTCAAGAACTAACATTGACTGGGGGAGGGAGTGTGGGGAAATGGCCAAAAAAAGAAATAATATACTCCATTTATATTGCGCATATTCTATATTAATAATCATATGCGCATTACAATCAGACCAATAGACCATGACACCGGGAACACGCCCTACTCTTTTCGAACAGTGCCATGGTTTCTTTTACGTCCCACATTACAGATAGAGTTGTGAGACGGGGCCTACGGTTTATCGTCCTTATCCGAGAAGACTAGAAAGTCTAACCATTTGCAGATGCCATTACAAAGGCAGCACTTTCTACTCAATTATTTTAAGACCATGAGTGTTGGTCCGGCCGGGGTTTTGAACCCGCGACCTCTCGCACGGTAGTCCAGTGCTCTACCAACTGAGCTAACTGGTCGGCAACAACAACAACAACAACAACAACAAAAGCAACAAACACCAGAGGATCATATACTCTTGGCAAGATTCCAGGGAGCGTACCAAGGTCTTTTGTAAGGGGCTATAGCTCCGGCACTGTCACGTGTACAACACAACCATCCTACAGGTGTTGTTGACATATTATGACATCAGTGGAAAGAGAAATAGGATTCTTGGATCTCAACGACGTACCTTTCCGGATTGAACTAATTCATCCTCACCATCTCCAGATGCACTTCCTGTAAACGACTTCATCTGAATAGCACTAGCAACAACGAGAAACGGTACAAAAGCCAGAACCAACAGTGCCAACTTCCAACCATTATAGAACGCGTAAACAAGGCAGGCTACGATTGTGCTGAATCCCATTGCTATAGTGGCAATACGAGCTCCCGCAGCCTGAAGAAAAACAGTCCGTTATTTAGACATCACTGAACTAGCGTGACCTTATAGTAAGGCTTCTTCGGTTGATAGTTTCAAAGGTGAACGAGTTTTTCCGGTCGCAACCGAGGATTACACCTATCAAACAGACTATTGTACATGAAGTTTTCACTCAAAATATTGTAATTAAGAAGGCATTTCAGAACAGGCTATTGTAAATGGAGCTTCCATTCCAAAGATCGTAATTAAGAAGGCTTTTCAGTTTCTCTGCTTCACTACTTATCCCTTAACCAATGGAAACGCTTATCATCATAATAAAAATAATAATAATAATATTTGACTTGATTTGAATTGTTTCAAGTTGTTTGTGGAAATGCTGAAATAGCCATTATTATTATTATTATTATTACTATTATTATTATTATTATTATTATTATTATTATAGTGTGAACTATAATAATAATAAAAGATACTTATGGACCGAACCGACCTTGTCGGACTCATTAGTCACGTGTGCCCAAATTTCAGATAACAATAGAACATTGTGGAATCTCTGTGGATCACTTTCGAAGATCTACTATTCAAACTGAGGCCTAGACGGCGAAAATGGACGTGTTAGGAGATAGAGTAACAATGAGTCAGTGAAATCCATTGGCGAGCGGTGCAATCAGTTATTGGGGAACCAATCGGAATGCTACTGTATGTCTAGGACCAAGTCAACCATACAATATTTTAAGACAACCAACTCTTGATAATTTTAATTAATTAAATAATTTTATTTATTAAAATACTTGAACCGCACCTACCCCTTTAACATCTGAGGCGTGAACAGCTAATGCTGTGGTCAGAGCTCCGGTGCTGTGGTATGGATCATCAAAGAATGAAATGTTCTGTGGTACAAAACACGTTGCAAAAAAATGACGAAAGAGGTAACTTAAAGCAACACTAACATGAAAATATATTACAAAATTTTTGAATCCGGCAACAAGCGAATTGAATAAGCGGAAAAGTAAATTATTTAACTATTATTCTCAGAAATCGAGGTGAATAGTTGCAGAATATTCGTAAAGCCACTATTCACCGAGATTGAAGGGAATAATTGTTCTAGTATGCACCATGAAGCAACCTCAGTAGGGAACTTAAGCAAACACGAGGACAACGCCAAGGATAACGCAACCGATGAAAAACTAACTGTTGAAGCGGACTTATTGTGTCGTTTATTTGCGCTATCGTTTGGTTTGTTTAGTTTCCCTAGTAAAACCTCTTCGAAAAAGCTACAAAGCGAGAATCGACGGTTGGAGCTAGTTTGCAAGACATGAACTGACCTTGTTGTTGTTTGTAAACAGAATCATGTTGTTGTCAAGCTGACATGTTGTCGAACCGATGTTGATGAGTCCGGCTTCTATTTAAACATCTCTTACTTGTGAAATTTCTTCGAGTTAGCAAACCCGTTTGAGAATTGAACGAGGAAAAACTCGCCAGAAGGATAAAAAAAAATCAGTTTACGGCCTCCACGGATGTTTCAAAATGGCGGCTGTTTGTAAGAGTTTCACTTTAGTTTGTGATAAACAACTTAATATCGTATCAATTTCGCTAATATAATTTGCTCACTTACCATCAAATAATTTCAACCAGTATTTATTTGCTTTGGTTTTATTACTTGGCATGTTCTTTTCAGCAAGACTTGAATTTCTCCTCGTCTAATTCAACAAATCTTTCAGCCATGATGGCCGTTTTCCGTACTCATGGTATATGAGCTATTATTATAGCTACAACTCCTGGATATGAGCAAACGCGCGCTCTGATTGGTTCCCTACTCACGAGCTATCAGCTCATATCCCATAAGTACGGAAAACGGAAATCATGGAGGGTAGATTTCTGGAATTAGACGGGGAGAAATTCAAGTCTTACTTGAAAAAAATATACCAAAAAATACTACAGAAGCAAATAAATATGGGATGAAATTATTCAGCGGTAAGTGAGCAAATTACACAGCAAAACTGACACGATTTTAATTGTTTATTACGAACCAAAGTGAAACTCTCACTAACAGCCGCCATTTTGAAACGTCCTGGGATCCCGTAAACTCAGGGGTTTTTCTTCTTATTTCTGACTACTTTTTTCAACTTTTGATTCTCAGACTGGTTTGCTAAGTCGAAAAAATTTGACAAGTACATTAATGAGATGGTTAAGAACGAGCCGGACTCATGTTTGAAACTTTCTTGTACAACGGCTCGACAACATGTCAGCTCGATAACAACACGGTTCTGTTAACAAACAACATCAAAGCCAATTCTTGTCGTTCAAACTAGTTCGAATTTTTCTTGACAATCAAAGGTTTAGAGACATGATAAAAGAATTATTCCACTCAATCTCGTCGTGCATGAACTATAGCCAACGAGGCGCGAAACGCCGAGTTGGCTATTAGCTCATGTACAACTCGATTTTGTGGAATAATTGTTACATATCCTGTGAGTAGGGAACCAATCAGAGTACGCGTTATGAGAAGAAATGTTCTTGACGTTGACTGACGTAGCGCAGGAGCCGTCGTTTCAATTCGTCGTTTAAGCCTTGTTACTGGCTATTTGTCAGTGAGGCCATAACGTTGCTGGTTGTCAAGAGTTGCTTTAGGTCAGTTTTTTGTCAGTGTTGATCCGTTTGTTAATTAGTAAAGGTTAACATACGGTTTCAAGATCAATTTGGAATTAATTTGCACGAGTGAGTTTTTCAAAAAGCTGAAATTGCACGAGCCGCTGGTAACGCTACGAACTCAAAGCGGTTCGTTTAAAAATAAAGAATATCATAATCCAGAATATCGATGTGTAATTTGCACTGGTGTTACACTTTTTGCACTGGTGTTACAGTTGAACTGTACTGCTCTCAGCCAATCAGAATCGAGTAATTTTTTTCATGTATATTATTAAGTCTGTAAACATGAGTTCTTTTCAGAAATACCCACACCCGGACGATCGAGACTCCCCACCTCAAACCATTTACTGTTTATGAATGCAAGAGGATTTTACCTGTCTCAGTATGGTCTCAAACGCTTTTGTTCTTAGCCGCATGGTTAGAATTTCTCCAGACTTGGCAAACATACCATTCTGAAAGAGGAACATAAAATTGTCTAGCGAATGTGTCTCCAATGATCGTGCTGTTATACACTACACACACTATATCACCTAAAGTAAATGTATTTCATTCGAGTGGGAATTGATCATTCTTACATGACGAAGCCGTTAGCCGATGACTGTACCACTAAGATTAATGACCGGCACACAATTTTCTATCAAAAATACAATTTCTATCAAAGCGATTTTCACAATGCATGCCATTAGATCGACTAAATTTGTGCTTTCTGCCTTAATGCGTGACTGCTTAATTAACGAACTCAAATGTACTGCTAGTGCTTTTAAAGGTTCTTCAATTTTCAGCACAACTCTACTTGGCATAGTCTGGATCTACTAGGTTAAGTGGGTCCAGTCCAGTAATTACTCGTACAGTAACCTGCGTGACCAACGCGCAAAGGAAGTGCGAGGAGATCGAGCGCGAAGCTACTTTCGCGCTTCGCGCTCGAGCTCATTGCACCCCATCTCCCTTCCCTCCTCCGCTCTGAATGCCGGCCACGCAGGCTACTCTTACAGACTTACAACAGACTGACAAATTTGACAAAAGAAACACTTGTTTTGACAAAATACAAAAAGACATAACATTTATCACACTTTCAGTCCGAGAATACCTGAGAAAAGCCGCAGAAACAAAACTGAAGAAAAGCTTATCAAAAATAAATAGGCAAGTAAGTACATAATAGTGGTATCATTTACCTGAATGACCTGACCAAAGAAACTCACCACACCGATGGCAAGAAACATAAGAGACCAGAATACAGACTCCTTCTTCATTTGTTCTTTATCATTCATAGCAAACACCTGATAGAGATCAAGCAAATTTTACTAAACTACCATTCGTGGTAAATAAAATGAGTCGGCTTTACCAGTAGGCAAACTTGTTCGGTCCGAGCAAACCAAAATCAAGAGAATTTCCCACCGTATGTTTCCCTACATTTTGAGGTACCCTCGATTAAACGGTTACAGTTCTATACCAGTAACCCAGTCCAAAACGACGCCCTGCACTCTACGACACATACGTTATTACACTTGAAAAGGTCACTTAGTTTGTGGTATTTTAGTTATATATTTTCCTGTTAGTTGTTTTTGATTTGTTCACTCAAAATCGCTTGATTCAAAATACGCATGCAGAACTTCAATTCTAAATCTCTGTCCTCAATTTGATTTTTTTTTTTGCACTCAATTCCAACTTTCTGCACTCAGGCTGTTTGGTATGAATAGTTTATTGACACGCCCTCAGCGAATCAGCCTGTTGACGTTTTCGCATGTATACGATTATTGTCTTGTGCAGGGACCACTGAGTACACAGAAAACTTACACCGAGCATCTCAGATAACACCAACGCGAACACGAACGGAAACAACCCATTGACCATGCCAGCAATACTGCCTATCAAAAGGTATGGCCACTCTGTCCTATTCAACTTCATGACGCGCAGAACAGGGGCGGGCTCCACTTCTTCTTCTAAAATTTGCTCTTTTTTCTCTTTCTTAGTCTTGTCATCCTATAAAGAACGCAAGCAAAAAAGCGTTGGATCAATGTATTTATCTGAGCAACAGTGTACCTACCCCTCCCCCAACCCAACAAGTTATAATAAGTTAAAGCGTTAGCGTTAATGTTGAGTTAGGGGAGGGGTAGGTGCGCAGTTGCCCAGATACTTACATTGATCCAAAAAGTTAACAGAGAGCTGACGTAAACTTTAAGAGCAACGAGTCCCTAACATAGGCAATCATAGATTTACCACCCTCAATTCATACTACAGGATCGTTTGCTGCAAAAGATATTTTACAAACAAAAGTGTACTTAACCGCAATACAAAAATTAAAGAGTGCAAATTCGCCACATTTTTTATGCACAGATTTGACTCCCGATGATCTCCAAGATCATCTTAATCGTTATCGTTATTAGTATCGTTTGTCTGTATCTTTACAGAAATATCTGTCGTTATTGTCATCATCAAAAATGTTCTTATCAGTTCTACTACTATGACTATTAGCATCATAACTGAGTAACACTATAAATTTTGTGGCACGAATCATGTTTTGAAATCACGGACGTAACGGTAGTGAGACATGCAACAGCCGATTTTGGTTAAACTAGTAATTTTTCACCCTCGATTATAAATAGTACAAACTCACAGTGCCTGTCTTGACTGATTTAGTTCTCTCTAATGCAGAACTTGTGGTCTTCTTGACGGATAATCTTTTCGAGGCTCTGGCTGACAGCTGTCTTTCAAAGTCAGGCGCTTCGGGTTCACTGCCGCTTGACATGTGTGACGTGCTTCGCATGTATTTTGCCGCTGCCGGGTACTCTAAAGAAAAACAAGACAACAACAAATTTTCCTTATCACCCTTAAGCTTCTAAAAGTCTATACAGCTGAAAAATTGGCTGGGGTTGCATTATACACTTAATGTATGGCACCGAGGGAAACAGTTAGTTTTGCTTTCCCGAGAGGCCCATCAGGACTCGAGGGAAAACAAAACTAACTAGTTTCCCGAGGGACCATACATTAAGTGCTTTGTTATATATTTAGACTTTCCCTAAGTAAAAACAAACAAACAAAGACGGTTCAACTTTCGGGCGGGCAACAACTGCGCAATTGTATCCCGGTCGGGATAGATTTGAATTTGATCAGGAGCACGTGACCAAAAATCAACCAATCACAGTGCTCGTTTTGTTGAGTAACAAATGTATATATACGTGTCTGTAATCTTCATCTCGCTCATAATGAAAGAGCGACTCATCATTTGGCATAAGGAAAGCACACTTCCTTAACAGACAAAGCACGTGACATAGCTCACAATGCCAACCTACGGAGGTAGGCTTACAAGAAAAGACAAAAGTCGCTAAGACAAGCAATAGTTTCTCAGCGTGGATCCTTTTTTATTTATTCTGCCATAAACCACATTACAGTTTTCTTTTTTAAAAACACGTCAAAAATAGAAACATGTAACGGAATATGAATAATTACGACAAAAATGAATAAATAATAAAATAATAATAATTAATGTAGATGTGTCTGTGGTTATGGCAAGGATGCTTAAAAAAGCCAAGTGGCTTATGAACAAAGGCGACCTAAGATAATACTTAATTAAGTACAGTATTCTGGCAACGACTATCTCAATATGTTGTTTGGTGTTTATTAAAAACAAAAAGAAAAAAGAACAGCAAAAGTAAAGAAACAATTATGAACAAATACGCAGCTCCGTAAAAAGATTATGCAATCAAGTAAGAAGGAATTTTTCGAGTTTCTTACTAAACAAACCAACATTTCCGCAATTTTGCATGTCCAGACTTAACGAGCTGAAAAATCACACTGAACCGCCCACTACATTACTCCCGCTAAACTCTCTCCCAACATCTCTACTTCGAACATGTGCTTTCGCTATTTGATACTACAAAAAGATTACAAATAACTAGTAGACCAAAAACAGAACGTAAACAAAACGGGTAATTTCTAACAAAGTCAAAGCAAACCCTTCTCTTCACAAATAAATTCGACAAGCTGAGACACCATGATCAGGTGGAAAAACTTACTAGATACATCAGCAGAGGATGAATCTTTTAAGTAGGGTGGGGAAGGCAGGGGAAC
>OX453278.1:19789497-19831997 GCA_949710005.1 Ricordea florida | reverse complement strand
AAATAGATCGTGATAGGTTGGTTGGAGAAGTCGCACCGTAAACATCCTGGGGTCAATTCAATAACCCTTACACAACAGTAATTTATGAGACAGTGTAGCAATTGTTTAAGAGTTTGAAAACAACAGCTACAATTGTAAATCACACGAGTAAAAGTTCTGTTTTATTAATCCCAGGCCCAAATTACAAGAACTGCACTAGTCCAGGCCTTATAGAGTCAATGCATCAAACAAATCATCTGAGACAGGAATCCTACAATGAACAACCTTGATGCCAAACCGAAATGTGCTATTGCACCTAGAGTATGCAATTGCTTTCAAGAGAGGTTGACAATGAAAAGCACTTTGTGGCATGTATAATTATATTAATTTGGTATCTGAAAAACATGTGTAGTGGTTTATGCTTTATAAAACGTGCGAGTAAGCATGCAGTAGTCTAGCAGTTGTGAATCCATCTTTCAAGGGAATTACATGTTTGCAAATGGACAAAATCTTACCTTGCCCTTGGCAGGGTCATAAAACCTCTGTACAAGCTTGACGAGTGTGCTTTTTCCGCAGCCACTTTCACCAACTAACGCTACTGTCTTCCCACTTTCAACATGGAGATTCAGACATTTTAGAATCTGCAACAGACAATGTCCATGAAGCTAGTAAGCTAAGTATTCCAAGGTGTTCATTAGGCATCGGAGATCAGACTATTCTCCGGATACTACGAAGAATTCTCCGGCACATTTAGATGGCTTGCGCTAGTTTTAAATTCTGATGTGGAGCCCGTTTGTAGCAGAACATTATCTTTGGCAAAAATGCTGTCTTTTTTCAAAGACGATATACACAGAATGTGTTAAAAAAATAATTTCTCGTTCACATTTACGTTGTTGAAAATTGTTAATAATATTGAAATAAGCATGTCACGGATATTCCATAGTAAGGCGCAACATTAACGACATAACGAAGTAAAGTTAGCAACTGGCTGTACATAGATATATATAACGAGTGTTATTTATTGGCATTGTTTTTTGTTCGGCAGCTAGAGGAAATTGAAATTTATTGTCCGATAACAGGAAATGACATCTTAGAGTCCAAACTTTCCTAAGGGGGGGGGGGGGGTATGCCCCCAGACTTCCCTTGTGGGGAACAAGTTTCGCTCTCTCAGAATATTCTCCTGTTACTTTACACAAACTTTCTTGCTACTACCGTCATTTCTAATTGAAAACCCAGCAGTTTAGCAAAACCCTTCATTAAAATCACTTACTAATAGATAAAATGCATGGACTGTGAGGACTAGGATGCAATAGGATTAGTAGGGTCTGAATGGGGTTAGCCGACCACTAAGCGACAAAGGGCGAAATATACTACTGACAAAACGAGAAAAAATTACCGACTTTCGACAGAAAAAATATTAACCGACTACTGACATGGACTGACATTATCGATATTTGTTTTCACAAAGAAGAGATCAGAAGAACAATTTGTTTTTTTCTAGCTTGGGAAGTAACCACATTAAAGGTAACCAGAATTTGCAGACGACATTCTGCTGGAAACGCTGCTGACAACGCAATTTGAAAACCTGCATGCTGTCTCACACTTCAAACAAGAAACATTCACGGTTCTCCATCTACAAGCAGGTATGCCTAGGGTTTCGATACAATCGTGAAGGAGTCTATAAAGCGTACATCCAGATGGGTAGCAAAGCACTATACGCATAACAGGTCGTGTTATCCCCAGTGTCCCTTTATCTGCCGCCACGGTGCCCCTCTCGGCTATAGCAATGATGGCACCTTTGCCAAGTGAGAGAATAATACCAGATATGGAGGAACAGTTGAAAGAGTGGTTAGAGAGCTACAAACCAGTACGCCAACGGACTGTTAGGAGCGACACGACGACAGATAAGGCTAGGGCCTTGCCGCCTTCTGTCTGTTCAACGCACCGCGGCAACGAGTCTGAAGAGATACTTCGATTCCCTGAGGAAACTGCTATCATTATGTCAGCGAATTCCGTACCGTACAATTTGTGGACGATGGGGCTGTTACTGAGGTGTTCGAGGAACAGAGATACAAATTGACGAATATGAGACAGATTCTGGTGACGACAGAAAATGAATAACTTCTAGAGCTTGTCAAAAGAACGTGTATTGCCCGACTCAGCAGAGTTGTTCGTGCATTTAATTTGTGCGTCTCGACTTGTGACAGTAAGTAGTAAATGACAGTTGTTCTTTATAACGCTTACAATCATATTATTACTTCAAGAGCGGATACTGGATAATGGTGCAATCTTACAAGTTACTAGTTTATACGTTGTATAGGGCTCAAAGTCTTAACAAATATGAATAATTAACATGCATTTTAAATCATTAACTGAGATTTACCGACAACTGACAAAGATAGAAAATTCTAACCGACTACGAACAAAGTGGCTGAATTTCAACCGACAACCGACATGTGGTCTGCCCATTACTGAAGACCCTTCATTAGGCCTCTAATTCACAGTCGGTTAAACCATAAACTCTCTGGAGGACCTGTACCGGTCCAGAATACAGTAAAGTATAAAGGACTTCATGCATCTTTATATACCTGACTAAAATAGCTATCAAAAGTTACCACTGGAAGGTCAGCATAAAGAGTTACATTAGTTGAAACTAATTAGTTGCATTCTATCATGATCACAGTTTGATTGGCTAATGTATGTGCTGTCTATTCTGTGATAGATAACTAGTTGTAGACACACCCCACGATTGGAAGAAGACAATGTATTTTAAAACTTAAAAAACGATGTTTTGTATAAAATTCAAAGTTGCATGCTAGATAGTTTCTAACTGAATACTACTTTACCTCTTCATCGTATTCAAATTGTGGAGACACAGTAGTTTAGTGGTTAGCGTGTCAGACTTCCGAGCCCTGGTGCTGGCACTGTGTTGTTTCCTTAGACAAGAAACTTTACTCCACCAGGAGCCCATTACCAGGAGCTTCCATCTTCCATACTGACCCTCTGAGTCAACCCTGTCCCGTATCTTTTTATTTTGAGAAGCACGCACCTCCCACGGGGTTTTTCGCGGGTGTTTACATAATAGCCAATCATAAGAGAGCTGCGGTCCTTTATTGTTCACGTCACATGTAGGACGCACGAAACGATTTCAATGATGGCGGAAAGCGTTGCTTTCGCGGGAAATTAAAGAACCCCCGCAGATACCTCAGTTCTAAAAATAAAAAGATACGGGACAGGGTTGACTTAAAGGTGCAAATGGTATGGAAGCTCCGGGTAATGGGCTCCTGACTCCACACTGTCTCTCTCCACCCAGGTGTATAAATGGGTACCAGCGATACAATGCTGGGGGTGACCCTGCGATGGACTAGCATCCCATCCAGGGGGGAGTAATAATACTCCCAGGTGCTTCATGCTAGTGACACCGGGATAAGCTTCGGCGGTGTGGGCCATTGGATCGTGTGCGCCTTTAACTTTACCATCGTATTCGAACTAAATAGTTGACTCACGCAGCCTCATGAATTATTGACTTGATAGAAACCTAGAACCTCTCGATTACTCTGTAGTCACAATAAAAACGCTGACAAATAAATTAATTTATACCTACATACAAAATGTAAGAATTAACTGTCCCCTTTCACCAACAAGAACCAAGAAATCCCAGGTGTGACTTCTGTGTATAACTTCGGTGGGTATGAACCTGGCTACCTGTTACAAAAATATTTTGGAAATAGTTTTTCAAAATATTTTTGTAACAGGTATACGTAGCCAGATTCATTCCCACCAAACTAGATCGGCTCAAGATTTTCGAACTCACTCATGTAGAACTAATATAAAGCAATTTACCATTTTGTAGCAAGGCCCTAAAATATGGAATTCTTTCCCGTCAAATGTCGTTTCTTCGTCAAGTTTCAATATATTTAAATCACGACTTTCTAGCTTTCTTATAAACACTTAGTGTTAATCTGTTGTTTTCCTCCTACTTCTGTCTTTGAAATACCGTCTGTCCTAGCTGTTTTATTTTATTTATTTAGTTAATTTTTTCGAGGGGGCCCCCATCTAAAAGCCTTATGGTTTCTTGGGGCCTCCTCACCACTATATGTAACTAGTTAGGTAAATAGTATATGATACATTTGTAAAATATATAATATAGTGGTGAATAAAATCTATCTATCTATCTATCTATCTATCTATCTATCTATCTATCTATCTATCTATCTATCTATCTATCTAACTTCCAATAAAAATACATTCATATATAGCAGCAATCAAGTGTCGCACCTGCACATCAGGCCTTGATGGATAGAAGAACTCAACATCCTCAAAGGTTATGTCCCCTTTGAATGACTCTAGTTTTTCTCCTTCTGCAGAACTGGAGTCAATTGGAGGAACCTTATAGGGACCGCAAAGGACAAGATTATTCGTGAGAGTTTTGTTGATGCAAACACTTGCAAAAAAACATGGTCAAACTTATAAATGTAGCTTGATATTTTGGTATCAATGAAATGCCATCTTCAGGGTTGCATTAGTGAAGCTACAGTGTCAAAAAAATTAATATACTGAACTAAAAACAATAGGTGGTAAGTATGCTTGAGGCCTAAACAAATACTTTGTACAGATAAAGCCATTTTGACTGGTTAGTGTTGGCTTGTGCTTGGGTTTAAGCAGCCTGTCTTTGGGTAGGTAAATACCGTTCCTGCTACACGGACCTATGTTATGGAAATGCTCTTTTTCTATAGTGACCTTACAGTCGATTGCATCTACCCGTGAACGCACGCGCTCCAAACATGTTTTCAGGTGACGTCAAACGTCTGAGTTTCTGGCGTCAAACTTTGAAGTTTTCCCGCCCAAATGTGAAGTTATCCTTCTCGGCACTGCTCAAAGGGAAGATGTTTTCAATCAACAAGAAAGGAAGAAATTATCAAAAAGGTGTCCCACTTTCAAGCGATTTGCGGAATCAAGTAAAAGAACTTGCGCAGGATTATTGTTTATCAGAAGTTGGGAAAAGATTACGCATCAGCAAGGGTGCAGTTTCAAAAATCGTTAATCGAGGGAACTTCACATTTGGGCGGGAAAACTTCAAAGTTTGACGCCTGAAACTCAGAGGTTTGACTTCACGTGAAAACATGTTTTGAGCGCGTGCGTTCACGGGTAGATGCAATCGACTGCAGGTCCTATTCATGAGCCATTTGACCACAATTCAGCAATTCCAAACAAATTCATTTGGCTTTTGTCATGAGGCATATTTCATATTTCCAATATTAATTAGAACATTCACTCCTCAAAAAGTTCACTTGTACGTGTATATAACACAGTATCATTTACCCGATCTATGACCAGGAACACCTGGTAACCTGCTCCTTTTGCTGTAGCTATGGCTTCAAAGTGAGGGCCAGCCTGCCCCAATGACATTGCACCAATCATCACTGAGAAAAACACCTAAGGGTATACACAGAACAAAGGATAGAATAACTTCTACTGTTTGATATAAAAATAACAGCCGAGGAGAATGCGCTGCATCTGTTATGACATCTGCAAATGGTTAGACATTCTAGTCTTCTTGGATAAGGACGAAAAATCGTAGGTCTGTCTCACAGTCTTCGTGTGGGACGTTAAACCCCACAACATTGTTCAAAAAGAGTAGGGATGTTATAGACCCCGGTGTGTGGTTGACCTTTAATAGTTGGGTGGACTAGCACGTATGGTTCTCCGGTTCCCTACTAGTCCTTCCCTGCTGCTTACTTGTGTATATTGTAGGACGTTATCTTCTAGCGGTTCTAGTAACGGCTCTAACGGCTTGCTGCTAACGTCTAACGCTTGGACCAACGGCTCTAACGCTTTAAAGAGATCTTTCTAACGGATGACTAACGCTATTGCCCGTTTAACGGAAAAGCGTTAGTGTACGTTTTCCCGTGGAGGGTCACAATTAAAATCACTGATACTGTAAATCTGCAACTTTGAAGATAGTGGTGTTACTATAATCACTGTGAAAAATAACCAAGGCAGGAGTGTTAAAGGAATGTTTTTGGTTCTGAGAGAGGGAAGAGGGGCATTAACGGTAGAACAAATAATACAGCTTGCTTTTTGCATACCTGCATGTACGTACTGTAGCATATCATTTTAGTTAAAAGTACCTATATGCACTCTCTTTGGTACATAAATGTTTTGAATTTTTGAACTTACATAAATACAGCATGCAATGCATTGTAAATCAACATGGTATTTTAAAACCGCTCTCTAATTTCTGTTCCATAAATCAAACTTCATCTATGATAGTGATAACAAAGGCTGTCGGTAAAAGACATTGTTTCACCCAAGAGTTACTTTCACGGCAAACACGCTAGCAAGTAAGTGACAGATAGAAGTAATAACTTTCTATTGTCAGCTGGACTTACAACAAGCAGGTCTCCCCCTGTCATTTGCTCATCAATTATTAACTTTGCTCCATACCTATATGTACACAATGCAATAGACAAAAGATGATCAGTTTTAAACAACTGACAAATATTGACCCTATGAAATTATGTCACAGTACATGTATATGTATGAATCTACAATTGTAATAGTCATTCACCTATAAGGTAATATCGGATATAAGCAAAGACCCCAAAATTTTCAAGACCAATCTAATGGGAAGGTAACCCTTAAAGAAAAAAAAAACAGAAAAGTCTTGGCTATAAGCAGAGGTTCTAATTTAGCCAGTTAAGAAAGCGATCCAAACATTTTATTTTAAAAAACAAACATACAATCTCAGTTGAGTCATTTCCTAGATCTGATAAATGCACTGTCTACAGTACCTCCCACTGTAGATCAGTATAGATCATATTAAATTAACTTCTGCACCCATCCAGACTTCATATTTTCTTTGCATCTTGCTTAATCATCCTGTTATTATTTATTGTTGTTTCCGTGGAGTAGACCTGATTGCAGGATTATAGAAGCTTTTATTGCAACATGTCATTTTTTGTTTTTCTTAAAATAAGGAGTAATATATGAAACAAGGAAAACTGAAAAATACAATACCAGAAAGCCAAAGCATAGCTGCCAAACATGATTATTTGAAAAAAACCAAAGCCAAGCCCAGATGTCAAGCCCTTTTTGATACCAACGTCACGAGCTTCCCCTAACTTGGAAGCATATCTGAAAGGAATTGATAATGATGATTAAAACTTTTATAGCGCAACTTTCCAAGGCACATGATCAAATGCGCTTTACAATAAGTTTAAAAGTAAGACTAAAATGAATAAAATTTACAAGCAGGTACAGTATACAAAGATCTAAAATGATAAATAATAAAATAAATGAAACAAATATTCTATTACAAATTAAAAGCTTGTTTAAAAAGATATGTTTTCACATGGCATTTAAAATTTGACAGAGAGTCAAGGCTGGATATTTCACTAGGTAGGTTGTTCCAAAGCTTTGGGGCTGCATAACAGAATGCTCTACCACCAAGTGTTGAGAGTATCTTGCCGTTTGGAATCTCAAGCATAACTTTTTTGCTAGATTTGAGGGAATATCCTGTTGATTTCCTTTGGCTGATCAATTTGCAAATATAATTAGGCGCCACGCCGTTAATAGCTTTAAAAGTCATAACTAAAATCTTAAACTCAATGCAAAACAAAAAGTTAAATAGTTAAAAGGAACATGAGGGCCACAGAAATCCCACAAAGCTTCAATTCCCAATTTTTCCCCCCCTCCCTCCCTTTTTCTTGGTAGCAATGACAAGCTACAACACAGTACAATATGTGTAAGGTGCTCAAGTTGCACCTGCCTAAATATATTTCCACATTGTCAGGTCTGAATCCCATTCCAGCCTGTTTCTTGACTGCAATATAAGGCCTTGAAATTGTGTTGAAAATGAAAATGTCAAATCATAACTACAGTTTTACAAGAAAAGTTGGCACTACGATCTAAATGGATGATATTCTTGAAGCCACTAGTGACAGTTACAATGATAACTAGAAGGGCACTCGGTAGAGCGCATACCTCCGCCCTGCCACATTATGTACACCTGATATTACACTCATGTGGATCTGAGATCTGGATAAATCCCAAATTTTAATTCATTGATCCGACCTTTCCACCAAATTTGGTGCAAATCCATTGATTAGTTTTTGCGTAAAACGATTAACAGACAGACAAACAAACAGACTGGTGTGAAAACATAACCTCCTTGGCAGAGGTAATAACACATGTAATAATAATAATGATCATCATAATAATAATAATAATAATAATAATATCTAATAAGAATATTTTAGTATACCCACATTTAAGCTAGATTTCACAAAGGGTTACTTTACAGTACATACCTGCATAAGAAATGTCACGACCTCTTGGCAGTTTGCACTCCAACAACACTTACATGTAAATGTACCTTTACAGTGCACACCACTTAACCCTTTCACTCCCAAGAGTGACTTTACAGATTTTACTCTGTCTAACGCCAGACGATTTTACTTGTCAAATGGAGACCCCTTGGGAGTGAAAGGGTTAAAAACTATCTCCCTTAACCCTTTCACTCCCAAGAGTGACTTTACAGATTTTACTCTGTCTAACGCCAGACGATTTTACTCATCAAATGGAGACCCCTTGGGAGTGAAAGGGTTAATACATGATAAAAACCTACAGTATCATTAGCAAAACATACAATGCAGATTGAAGCATAATTGAAGATTTGTCCCTTCCATGCAATTTAGTCTGAGAACCAAGCTGGCTAGAAAGGAATTCTAACCCATTGCCTACATGCATCAAATACCAATGCACTGCTCTAAGAAAATGTAGTTTCACTTGCCAGCCAACCACACTGGAAACAGGCTAATAGATTAGTGAGATCATAATTTTCATATGCTTGTGATATAAATACCACCTATGTATTCAATATAATATTTAATAAAAGAAATTTGTATTGTAGTTATTGCTGTTACTCTAAAAGTCAAATAACTGACACTATTGTCATCCTAGCTTACAATCTCTAATAATTTGTGGAAATGAATGTAGATGAAGGTGCTGGTATTTTTACATGCTAGATAGGTTTTTTAAAAAAATACAGTTTTCATAAAATGCAGTTTTCTGTTTATAATTACATATAACAAAATAAGATATGATTACAGAATTTAAGAAGCTAAATGCTAAAAAGCATCTGAGCGAGTACCTTTTTACTATACATACCTTGCAAGTTCTTTTTTCTCGCCTCCAAATGCTACAACTGTTCTTATAGATGATAGCACTTCTTCTGCTATGCTTCCAGCTTTTGCATAAGCATCCAACTCTTTGGCTGTCAATGTTTGTATGAACTGAAAAGTGATTAACATTTCACACTTACACTTTATTAACATTAATTAAGGAACTTGGTATGTTATTAAATTAACACTATATACATGTAATTATAATTTCTAAAAGTGAACTTGATTATTATAAACACAATTGAAAATATATAATTTAATTCTTCATATACATTAACAGACTTAAAGACTTAAATGAATTGGCGTAACTTTGGTACATCTTTTTGTTTTGTTGTGGCTGTTGCTGTAATATTTTTCCATAAAAATGTATAGTATGTACCGAATGGTTCTAAATCGGAAACTTTCATGTACTGTACATGCACACTGTAAACCTTAAATACAATAACAAAGACCAATTAGTTCATAGTAGGTACAGGCCATTCTATAGGCTTTAATATCAATAACAGATTTTTAATGTATGGTTCACAGAACATGCATTGTCAATTAACCATATGCCAATATCAATGTTTAGAATAACTATAAAGTATCCACAAACCTTCCCCATGGATCCACCTGCTATGGCCAAGAGAGGGCTGATAGCTATCATCACCAGAGTTAGTTTCCATCCATAAACAAATCCCATGATAAAACCAACTAACATAAATGTAATGGCCTGAAGAAACATGCCAATCTTCTGTCCAATACCATCATATATCTTGTTCAGGTCTCTGTTAAAAAAATTATGTTTCTAATGCAATGCCAGCTTATTTTCTACATGTAAGAATAAAACAGTCACTTTAAGGTTAGGTGTCACCAGTCAAGTCCCAGTGAGAGTTCAAACAATAAACACAACTTTATAAATAACAGTAAATTACTATTGATAGTTTCTCAGTTATAAGGCATAGCATTTTTTCATAAAAAGTTGCTTTGCTCGCTTTAATTTTTTTGAAAATTGGGGATGGATCTTATAGTTAAGTGTTTTCAAACACCAAAAATATTTTGCCAGAATGTTTTTGAACTATGAACCCACCAAAAAACTTAAGAGGTCTAACAAACATTTGGACATGAACTTTATCCAGTTTAGTGGTTCTAAAGATAACCATTTTTTTAACAAATGCCCTTAATAATAATTTAATTACCCTTAATAGTTTAGGCTGTGCCCTATTACTGGGTATTTTGATAAAATTTTCAGTTTTTGGCTTAACAAAATAAAAATATTGAAGTTAAGGGTGCATCTTATAACTTAATGTGCTTTATAACAGAGAAACTAAGGTATGGCAAGTCAGTTGTTATATTTCTTAGACAGTGAAGGTTGACTCACTCTGAGAGACGACTGTTAAGTTCCCCAGGATCAGTGGTATCAAACCAACCTATGTCTTGTTTAAGGACAGATCTGAAAAATGCCAAACGCATCTGCCTAACTTGGCGAGTGGCAGTAAGTGACCACAGAGCCATCTGACCATAAGCAACAATCAAATTTCCTACGGCCAGGTAAACATAGTACAATGCAAAGTTTGACATCTGTCCCTCAAGATCAAACTCAGCTGTGCCATTACTAGCCACCTGTGTTTTGGCAAAGTCGATAAAACTGTTTATGAGGTCTCCAAAGATAATGAACTGCATAGGGACTGCAGCACCATGTCCAATGGCCGATAGTGATCCCAGAACCATCAGAAGTACATCTAACTTGTCACTAAACCGAAACTGAAATGAATTAAAAAAAGACTTTAGAAACAATACAGTTTTCCCATAAGCAAATCATTTACCTCACTCATTTTTGTATAATTCTTATTGACCTTAACTACGTTTCAGTCTATTAAAATGCAAAAAAGAACTCAGCCAATATCCAGCCATTTTCACTTAAGACTTGGTCAATAATGCTTACATGTATGTATTGCAAAGTCATGCAATCAGAGGGTAAGAACTGAGAGAATTACCAGTTCAGACTCTGGGGATAGTACCTGCAGGGTAGTACCAGAATCTTGGTAGTAAAACTGAAGATGCAAACACTCATATTACAGTAACCTAAACTGTTCAATTAACCCTCTGTTTTCTTTAACATTAATTTTAATTGAACAGCGAACACTTTTTGACTTTGAAGCTTTAATTACTGCTACATTTGTCTGCATCAGAAAAACTGAACTGCAGCAAATAGTTGGAAAGCAGTCTTAACTAATCTGCACCCAAAGCAGGTGAAACCTTCATAAGGTTATGATCGCAATTAACTGTCTTCAGTTAACAAGTATTTTCCACTTACCAACTGTGTTAGAGAAACAGCAGATGGTTTTTCTTCTGTTTCTTTCTTCTTTTTCCCTTCCTTCTTGCCATTCTCATCCCTGTATCATAACCAAAAGGCATGCAAGCAGCCAGGTTACTAAATGATGTAGATAGGAATATTACTTATTCAAATCAATCTAACCATATGTAACAAACTTAATAATGTCCCTGCCACTAAACAATAATATTATGTCCTCCAATTAAATCTAAACGTGCAGTTAATATTGCAACTTGTTACAGGCCTTCTGACAGGGTGCGCGGGTGCGGGACTGCACAATTCGATCAAAGCTGTTTGGATTTTGTCAGCATATTTCAAGCGTGAAGAGTTTTAAACCTTAACGAGATAATATTCGCTCTACATATCAAAGAAAGTACAAAAATGTCGGGATTTTTCATAAAGTAACTTGTTCTGGTCAAGAACATTTTATTTCGAAGCGAAATTACGCCCGGTTTTGAATCAACTTAATTGATCGTGTCACGCAACATGCTTTTGTTGATACAAACTTTGGCGAAAGTTGTAGAATAGAAATTTGGTTTATGTTGAATTGCCAAACTAAGAGGACAATTGTTGCACTTTTCATTTATCCAGAAATTCCTCCATGTCGGATTTTCTTTTGGGCCCGGTGATCGAATATTTGTTTGTTTACAAGATTGCACAATCCTGCACAATTCCCCCACAATCGCCATTTTTTACTGCACAATTTGCCTCCCAAAACCCGCACCCTGTCAGAAGGCCTGTTGTTATATCCCTAGACTTTCACTAAACTAAACAGAGACTGCAACTGGTTGATTCATGGTCACCTGGCCTTGACTAAATTCAAATGTACAGTGGGATACCATTCAGCAACAAAAATTAATATAGCCTACTCGGGATAAAACAGCTTGTGATCAAGGCATGGGAGAAAGTGGCACAATAGGAGGGAAAAATACTGCCAATTTCTACTTTTGTGGTTCAGATTCCTAAATTCAAGGAAAGCAACCAAAAATGCAGCTGCTAATTACTTTTTTAATAAACAAATTGAGATTGGTAATCAATGAACATTTAAATGAAAGCATAGATTGTTGGGAGATTTGTTCAAAACAAATTTTCAACAATAACGATAACCAATGAGAATCCATCCAACTGCTACTGAAAGTTCATTTATATTAATTTAAAATTCATATACAATTAATAACTATGATTGGGAAATTAACAAATTCCTGTACAAACTAAACCATTCAATACAGATTAAATCTTTGGTTTTCTAGAACTGCTCACCTTGAAGTCTCCTACATAAAATTTTCCCATAACCAAAGGCAAAATAACAGTGTATCTGAATCTCCATTCTAGTTTGTCAATATCATTGTAAAATTTAATGTGTATTGTGGTCAGCTAAGGAACCAGTCATCATGTATAAAGGAAGGGGGGGGGTGAAGGGGGTAAATTTGAAGGGCACACAGTGGGACAAGTCTTTTTCATGACCCACACCTTAAGTCTTAAATTCAATTGCTGGCCCACCCCAATATAGACTCCATTTCAGATGTGAACCCCTCCCCCCCCCCCTTCCTCCCCATCAACACAGGTGGTATATTTGTCTCTTACTTCCCTGACCATGTACCAGTCACTGAACAAAATCAGCATAACATGCTGATCAGTGTCCTAACGTGCAGCTACTTCTTGTTGATATCTTGGCTGTTATTATCAGAGAATCTTCATCACCTTCTGCCAGTGAGGTTCTTTAAACAATACTTACCCTCTCCCCCTCTACGTAACAAGAATTCTATTCATGACCAACCCTTGTAAACTAAAAATATACTCCTGACCCCCACCCCCCAACCCCCACCCTTCAAATTTTTCCCCTCAATCCCTCCTCCTAAATTTAATGACTAATCCCTAAGACTGCAGCTTATGTGTTACAAGCGATCGTTCCTAGGTTGCAGTGGATCCTGGGTGGGTTTTCTCAATCATGGTGACCAGGATGGGGGGTTTAGTTTTTTTCCCCCGGTACTGGGGAGAGTGACGAGGCGGTCAAACTCTTAAAGGCCCGTAAGGGGGTTTCCCCTGAAACGTGATTTGCTGTTATCATTTCCGGTGACTTGTGATCGCAAAAAAGTTGTGTTAATTGAAACAAATTTCCGTTATCCATACTAACTCACAAGATTAAAGCAATTTTTCCGTGGAAAAATTAGTCGCCGAAGACTTCCGAAGTGTACAAAGCAATGCGAAGCTCACATGATGTCTTGAGTGACAAACTGATAAGACTGATTTTATTTTAACTCAACCGGCTTTTGTCACATTGCCTTGCCATAACCTTCAGGTAGCTTGGAAATGCAGGAATGACGGAATTCGGAACCTGGAATATTCGGAATACTCAAAATACCATAATTAAATAAATAAATGAATAATTTGTCGCCCCCACCCCCCCCCCCCCTTATCCTGACTGCTTTACAGTCAAAGAACAATGCAAAATTCATTCCCCTTATCGCTTTGCCTGTCTGACAGTATCAGCAGAAACTAACCGTAATACGAACACGAAGTTCCATTTTTCTAGCTTCTTGGAGTTCGGTTCATTCACGTCTTGAAGCACTTTACTGTAACTTGAAAAATGGATAATACTGGATGGAAGAAGAGGACCTATGCAGAAGTTGTTCGTTCTGTCTTTAATTTAAAAGGCTGTAGTTTTGAGTCTGTTTTATTTAATTTTGCATGCAGATTCCTCATCTGAAAGCAGTCAGGAGACCAGTAGACGGGGGAAGTGGGGGGGAGGGTGAAGACAGAAATTGTTCATTTATTCATTTATTTAATTATTTATAGTATTCCGAGTATTCCGAATATTCCGGGTTCCGAATTCTGTCGTTCCTGCTTTTCCAAGCTACCGAACCTTCAATGACTTGTTGCGACTGACGACCTTTGAAACCAATGATTGGGAACTCTCTGTTTCATATTATAGTACAACAATTCATTGAAATATGTACGAAAGTAACGAGGATGTCCGCTTCATGGAAAGCGTCGTTTACTTTGTGAATCCTAAATTTCCTGGATCGCTGGTTTTTCTTGGAGGAAAGGAGAGAATATTAAGGATTCCCATAAAAACGGAACACAACTTTACTTGACGCATACAAACGGCACTTTACCGAACATTTAGCTCTTTCATCTTCTCCTTACAAAAAGGTGTCATCGAGTGAAGGAAACATTGGAATTCACGCTTAGCATAAAAAATACGCGAGAAATTTACCATTTCAAAATAAAACCGCACGAACGTTTTCATTTTACGTAATAACAGTGAAGCATGAAATGGGAATCTTTATTAAAGTGATTCCTTTTATTTCAGTAAAGACCCCCGCCTTACGGCCTCTCATCTAATGCTGCCCACATCTCTGCGAATGAAATACCGGTATGTAGTAAACAAAACCTTAATTTACAGTACTTGTTTCTGTTTTAAGACGGCAAGTCCTTAGAATTCACAGGCTCCATTTTCCATAAGTAACATTTTGAGAAAAATCTAACTTAGTACTACTTGTACTAAAAACCAACACTTTTTTTGCCGTGAAAAAAATTTTGCTCCACTTCTCAAGTACAAATTATAAGCCTCATTAAAGTTACTCATGCTAAACAATGCATGCGTGAGGCTCTCCGATGCACACACACACGGATCAATATTTGTTTCTGGGCAACCGAGTACGACTTCTGTAATCCGTATACGTATTGCGATACGTACACGAATACCAACGATTCGAACACGAATTTTAAATCGTCTGAAAGCCGTACACGAATCCCAGTAATCCGTACTCGAATTCAAACATGGTCGGAATCCAATACTCGAATTTTAACATCGTACAAGAATAGCGGTGACCCGTACACGAATTCAAATAGGGTCAGTTTAGGCATGTCGATCCGTTTACGGATGCTGCAATTCGAGTACGAGTCGACCTTTTGAATCAACAAGACGGAATTCGAGCTCGACTTGTATTCGTAGTCGAGTATAGGACCGTGAAAGAGACTGGTCATGAACCGGGGGGGGGGGGGGACGAATTCCAGTAAGTGAAGGAAATTGCGTTCATGGCGAATTATAAATCTTCAAGTTTCGAGGTTTGTTCATGTCTCTTTCACGTTTTTCATTAATTCCAACTTAAAATAGCGTGTTGTTGAGGTTTCGTGGGCTTGCTTTGTTTATTTATTCCTTGTTTATGGGCAAACATAGATGAAATCAGTTGTATGAAACAGCTTTTAGTACGAGTCCTGTCTAGGGCTATGGTACTGCAAATTGTAATTGTAAAGCAAGGCTTGTTTGATTTTTATGTTACGCCAGCTTATTTGATGCCCCCAAATGTTTTTCTTCTATTTTTAGTGTGTTTCGTGCATTTCTTGAACGCTTTTCTGTACATGCATGTGTAAGCTGTGTAAACTACAGTAGTTTACTTAATTTTTTTCCTGGCACTTATAATAAAACTTTTTAAAATACAAGTTTATTCAACTTTGTTACAGTAGTAAGGGTTTCCTGGTCCCCCCAGTCAAGACTGGTATTATCCTTTGAGCTTCAGAAAGGCAAAGATAATACTGTATATCTATATATATATACAAAGGTAAAACTAATTATGTGATTTAAACGACATGAAATCTCATCTAATTACTAATTCACTAACTAAGCTTTTGAAAATATTTGGTAATGTTAACTGATCAGTCTTAACATATAGTACAATCAAATAAGAATGAGTAAAATTTGTACATGTTCATGTTCTTACTACATATTATTGAGTATCTCTAAAGCAAGTGATATTTTCTTTCCATCATATTTTTTAAGATCTTTTTTTTTGCATGCTATTTACAAATATGAACTACTAACCGTATCATTACTGCTGTTTTTTTTTGGCTTATATCCTATTTATTTTTATTTTTTGACATTTTTTCATAATGCTAGGGATAAAAGTAGGGTTTACTGTACTTTATTGATTTATTTACAACTACATTTAATGATGAATACTAATAAGTATCTTTGCCTTTCTGAAACGAAGCAGGGGGTATCATCCAGTAACCAACTGGACTCATTGTCGCCAGGTATATGTATTTTCAGTTTCAGACGAATTAGTGGAATTGAAACAAGGAAAGTTATATTTTATCACAAAAACTGTCTTTGACCTGATACAAAATTCAGTGCGAAACTCAAACTTTGTATCTATGAAAACGTTATGTATTTCTGTGCACAAGAGAGAAGAATTGGGATAAATTCTTGCATGTGTAATTAAAGGATTTTACACATTTAGAATTTGCCATAAAAATGTCACTTGTGGTCTCCTTGGATGTTATTGAGTGTTATCAGAAATGAATAAAATAGTTAACTGAATTATTAAATAACTAAATTTAGCATAAATTAATATTCAATATATGTTATTATAAATTTAACATGCAGATTCCCATTTCTATCAACAAATCTGTTTATATCTGGCACAGGAGCACCCCACATGTCCCCTTCTTTGAGAGTGGCACGTCCAACATCCACAATCTTTTCCTTGGTGTGCTCTCCAGGCATCAAGACAAACCTAGGATGAAAAAGACCAAATTCTTCCTTGCTAAAAAAGAAATGACTTTTCTTTGATTTTTATCACTTCCAGCAGTTTCAAGTTCTTCTTTTGTGTGTATACCAGTGCAGAACTTTGTTAACCAACATTGTGGAAAGGTTGAAATCAATTTTGAAGGGCAGGTGAAAACTTTGACCTCTTGTCAATCATGGGTATGGGGAACCAAGAGAAAGAGAAAACTTAAAAACATGTTGGGTGCACTACTAAGTTAATATTAAACAATTGGACAAACACCTGATTTGCTTTATGTTTTGGAAATTTTCTGTTTGTACCTTATATGTGCTGTCACAGGATTCGCAGCTGCACGCAATTGTAAAAATATGTGGTTCTTATCAATGACGCCTCTCCATCTGTGTCCAGTCTTACTAAAGGCTTGGCTTGTTAAGGGTTCTTGCTTTGTCCTTTGAAGAGCAAGAAACTCCAAAAACTTCTCTATTGTCCATCGAAATGATGCCGTCCGTTCTTCCTTTGGACCATATTGATTTTGTGGTTTGTTCTGATGTAAGAGAACGTTTCTGATCAGTTAAGTATTCCTGAATAATTAGACTAACGCCCCATTCACACCAACTAAACATGTTTAATTAAACCAGGTTTCAAAACGTGAAAATTGGTAAATGAACACTGGAACCTGGGCTTTTACACAGGATTCAAATAAACTTTAACATGTTTTTTCTATTTGTGCTAAATTTGGAGTTGACAACGTCCGTAAGCAGCTTTTGTAAAGGAAACAATTTTAAACCGTGTTTAACTAAACAGTATTTAAACATGTGTAAGCTTTGGTGTGAACGGGGTATAAAGGTGCCTTCTTTGGTATGATCCTGAATTGGATTTGTGATCTGAGGTCACACAGATTATGGCGCATCTAAGGAACCAATGAGTCCATGTCCAGAGTGGATTCATCTGTCCCTTCTGTGTGCCATGATCCGTGTGATCTTGGGTCACAAATCCAAATAAGGATCCTACCAAAAAACGCACCCTACGCAATGTAGTAAAAACCTACAACAAGTATAATTTGTAGACCTTATCAAGACCACATGAAAATTTCGCCTATTGAAACTTTACAATAGTTGAAATAAACTCGCTCCATTTTATGCACTCTTTATATTTGGAAAGTGGCTCCATTGGTTGTAACTCTAATAGAGGATATAACAAATCTCCTCTTTGCAACCACCTTTCACAAGCGGCCTCTTCTCAGTGGCTAGTTTTCCCAATTGATAGATCAGACCACCATATTTGCAACTTCCTGTACAAGGGACCGTTCATTTTTAACGAGGGAGTGGGGCCAAGCAAATTAGGGAAAAGGGGGAAATCACATGAAACATTTTTGCAATACTTTGAAATGGCATAATGGTTTAATCTTTCTTTTGATTTGCGCTTTCTGAAAAACAGCTCTCTGTAAATTATATTAAAAACCGTAAAGAATGTCTTCATGGCAAGCACGATCACGTGAACTAGAATAATAGTTCATAATAGAATATAATAATAGTAGTGAATAACAGAGAATATTAAACAAGGTAGAATGTTTTAGATAGGGCGAAAATTGGCAAATGGGGTGTTGTAACATCGCATTCCGGGAAAAGATACAGAACTCAGTTAAAATTTTTCCAACTCGGCTTGCCGCGTGAACACAATAAATGCACATTTACCCTGCCTTACTCTATGGATCTCCAAGGAGACGAAAGTTCGGACTGATTTCCTGGTTTACTGAAATACTAAAATCAAAGGATCGGACAGGGTCCCCCTGGCACAACGCGCTATCATACGACCAACCAACGCATAACTGAGACAGACTACTCTTTGTTCTCAGTTTTATAGCTTTTCATGCTTGTTAACATGCATGTAAATGTTCGCTGTGGGCAGTTTATCAGAAGTGAAACTACTCAACATGTTCCATGGTCGCTTGGAAGAGGTTTTATGGTAACCCTTAATTAACCCGGTAAAGCGATTCAAAGATCATTTACAGGAATGACTGATGACTTATGCTTTCGCATCCACGAAGTAAATATCAATTACCTTTTCATAAATTTCGCGGCGCAAACGCTGTACCTCTGCAGATTGAAGCCGAAAATGGCACAGGGCTGCGTCAACCTGATGGGCTGTTGTATCTTTGCGCCTAACAACCCGCTTGCAGCCCGGCACCCGGCATTCCACGGCTTTCTCTGGGCAATCGTGCATATGGAGATTTATCTGGCTTCTGAAAAAAAAAGTTCACACTTTTTTAATTGGATAAGTGCATGATGGGAGCCTTCATCTGACGACAACTATTCACAGTGCAGTGTAAAGGAATAGACAACTTGAATCGGACTTTTCTCCACAATTTTTTTTATTTGTTTTAACCACCTAACTCCCGTTGGAAGATAGGAAAACGCGGTTAAGCCTCCTACCCTACCAGCAATATCATTGTCTATTATTATAAAGTTGTGAAATGAATATATTTGAGTGGTCCAGTTTGCACATTACATGTGAACGTCAAATCAGAGTTAGTAGTTAGTTAGTTCTACTAACTCTGGTCAAATTATCTACGTACCGCGGTAGTAGTTCTCCACAATTAAGGGGGCAAGGTTCGACTGAATGCGGACATCGCTTCTCTTTGTGTTCGTTCAGTAGCTCGTTTTTTATTGGTATGCCACATTCTGAGCATGGCACTTTCCTTTTAACGCATGATGCGGCATGCATCGGCAGATCTTCTCTTCGACACACGTGCTGGCACCCTTCGTTTTCACATGGTTGACAAAATTTTGGGCACATATGGTAATGGTTCGCTGCATTGCCGTAAGTCCCTTCCCAATCACAACCGGGACTTAAACAATGCACGCGTAGCTCGCTAATCATTTGACCTAAGGCCACGTTATCTCTGATTTCACTGACATCAACAGCCGCGCGGCATGAAGGACACTGTCGACTTCTTGCGTTGGAAACCAATTCCTCGATGCAGGCCTTGCAACCCGAATGACCACATCCAAGACACACTGGTTTAATCATTGGGTTGAAGCTGAAATATACCACAAATACTAAGAATCATCTATTCCGAAGAAAAGACTTAAAAGTAGAGACAATTAAAGGCAAAGGTGCGTCATCAGTATGAACGCAAGACGCAATGCGCAACGCTTACCAAATGTTACATACGGATCCGTTATCGATAGGTCCTGAAAATGCACAGTTGAACACTTGTGAAACTTCAGCCATATTAAAGTCCTGAGAGATGTTTCTGACTTCAGACAAAAAAATTACACCACAGAATTTAAACTATTAAAGCTAACTTTCTCTCAGCACCGAAACGCGCACGTGAGAATTCTAGGAGTAGAGAACACCTCTTTGTTTCGTGATGTACTTAGCGTGTGTCTCGATAGACATTATTTCTTTCCCGTTGGGGGAGGGGAGAGTGGGGCTGATGAAGACATCATCCCAATCAGTCCAATCAGAAAAAGATAATTGGTAGACAGAATCACACCATTAGATTCATGGTTATATCAAAGAAATATCAGACAAAGAAACCATTTCGTATACTTGCGTTTACAAAGGCGACAGACTAAGACAAAGATCTATCCTTGACGTGCGAACTCACTCCAAGCCGACAGAAACATTTCAATACACACATTTCGCTTCCTGCCACCCACCGGGGGTCAGTAAAGGCTTCATCAAAGGCGAAGCACTTAGGCTGCTTCGAACTCTTCAAAAAATACTTTTGAAGAGAATATTAGAGCATTCAGATCACGCCTTTACGCGAGAGGTTATCCAGATACTCTGCTAAATAAAGTTCTCTCAGAAGTGAAATTCGAAGAGGGTAAGTCGGCTCTTCAACAAAAGAAAAGAAGGCACAATAGAATTCTTCCTTTTGTCACACAATACCACCCAGCGGTGCCTAATTTAAAGAAAATCTTATTGACCAAATGGCATTTAATACAGGATCAACCTTTACTGAGTGCGATATACAGAGCCTCCCATCATCTCTTACAAAAGAGGAAAATCGCTCAAGGACATACTCGTGAGATCCAAACTCTGAAGGCAAAGAAACTACACTTGCGAACAGCGGGAGTCGTGTAGGCATGTCACAACTTTTCAGCATGATGAAGTGTCATTAAACCATTTCCTTCACGAAAAGTTTTCCAGATGTTTGTTCCACGACGGTTGGGCATTGACTGTCACGTGATAAGTTCAATTTCATGACCATAATGCTCTACGTGCCTTGCCCAACCACCTGTCGATATACAGTACAGTTCTCATAGTAGCGACTCCCCGAAAATTACGACTCTCCGAAAGTAACGTCAAATGTTTCCGAATTCTAATAAATACCGAAAATAGAAAGCCCTCGAAAATAGCGACCTCCCCGAAAGTTGCGCGGGTCCCTCAAAAGTATCGACAATTTCTTTTTTTTCAGTTTTTTTAATTACGTTAGAAACATACTGAATGCCTTTATTGCGTCAAATTCTAATGTACAGTATTTAAATATCTTCGTGCATTTAAAACTTTTATCACAGTTAGGCACTTAACATCAAGGGAAAAAAGATAGCATGCCTGAAACTATGCTTCGTCATTGACGTCAGTTCTTAGATTGCATGCACAATGTAAAAACCAAACTGAGATAAAGTTCATGTCAACAACAAGAACATTCTTTAAAGTTAAAACTGAAACTGCAGTACACTGCACTGTAACACGCATGTGCTTGTCGTGGACTTAAAGCACTGAGTTTAATTACTTAGCTTTCCTAAAATTGATGTCAAGACAGGACTTAAAAGTGTAAGAATAGAACTGATGAGGGGCAAGGTAGTACAACTCATCCCGACAAGAGACAACGCAGTCAAGGTATTTTAAATATCCAGAGCCCACCAAATGTGGCGGACAAAAACATGAAACTGGACAAATGAATTTCTTTTCATTTGTTAATCATCACGCTCGTTTTCTATCAGTGTATTGCTGTATCAAACACGTAGGTATCTCTGTTACACAGACCATGTAACACAAAAACATTTTGTTTAAATATTATGTTGAATATTTTTCATTTCGGGAAAGGGCTACCGCCAACTCAGGGTTTTATGGTTTCTGGTCCCGAAAATAACGCCCCCCGGGAGTAACAACACCACGAAAGTAACGAGCCCCAAAGGCTGCTAATTCCGAAAATAACGAGGATCGCTACTATAGGAACTTTACGGTATGGCGTTAACCTTTTGCACGCAAAACCCGGTTCGAATGATTTTCCCCGTTTGGCGTTTCGCAATGCTCAAGTCTCTCATGGATGGAAGAAATCAATAAATTAAATTGGGGCAGTGTCAAAAGGCGGGAAAAGGGGCCGAGGTGAACCGGGTAGAGGGTGATTTTACAGGGATTTTCCAGTCATTTTAGTTGAAACGGTAATAGACGAATATGTTCCAGTATTTCCATCTTTTCCGCAAACGTTCCGGTGGATTGAGCTGAATTTTCGGTTTTTGTTGACAAATGGTTAACGCTCATAAAGTTTGCACTCAAGAAGCAAAGCAAATAATTCAGACTGGTGGGACATTTTTCATTAACCCGAGAAATACATCGTACATGTTCAGAATCAAAGAATTAAGTTTTGCGGAAATACTAAGTAAGCTTTAATGCTATTAAGTTGCGAAGACGGATGACTAGTGTTTCTAAGAAAAAAACCACCAGTTCACCCAGATATGCGTCTAGATACATGTAATTCTGCACGAAGATTTTTGCCGAGGAACGTAAGCCCTAGCTTCTTGTTTCCGAGTTCCTGCTGACTTATATATAATTAAAACAATGCGATACAATAAAAAAAAGTCACTGAATAATTTGCACACGATGTTGATACAATGCCGTACATCACCTGTTCCGGTGCAAGAAGTAGGAGCCTGAAGTGGTTTTGTGAACGTCGCATATTGTTTATCAATCTAACTCTATCCAATATGTAACATCAAACCGACACTCTTTTCATGAGTTTGCTCACAAAAGCCCCTTCATTAGCTCGTAGAACCTCCAGGACCCGGTTGTTTGAAGCAGGGTTAGTGCGAAATTTATATGCAGATATGAGAACTTAAAAAACACATTCAGTATAATTCTTTTTGAATACTATTTGATGATTATGCTCTAAAAAATAGAGAAAGTTATCGGGAAAATGCTTTTCAACAAGAAGAAAAGACCGGCCCCAGATTTTACATTGGTGGGTTTGAAATGTCATGGGTAACGGGTGAAAAAAAGTCAGTACCAAGAAGCTAATCAAGTTCTCGCTGTTTACACCCAGATACTGTTAAGAGTTGCGAGTGTCAAGACAACAACAACAGCAACAACAACAACACTTTATTTACACTATTCCTTACATTGCAAATTTGTATTACGAGCTAAATATATAAAGTTACAAGGTGTCTATGGACTATGGTTAGTGAATGAATGCAAGAAAAACCGCAAGGTTATCTGGTTAGCCACCACCTCATTGAAGCCGAAAACAGCATTTTCACAGAAGCCGGAGAAGGGACAAAAGTGACAAGGAAAAGGGTCTGGGAAAATGTTTGACCTAATTTAACGTTGCCGAGACAAGATATAATTATTGATAGTCTTGGAGAAAGCAAATGGGTTGAGATCCCTAAAGTAATATGGGATTTGTTGCCAAAGGTCTATTGTCGAGAATTTGTTCGCCAGTATTTGTCTGTTTGTTTTTCTTGGAAATTTGTAAAATTTTGTTCAACCATGTACCGGGTGTCATAATGCTCATCGCCGCCGGCATGCTGAAAAAAAGTGATAAAATGGGTTTTGCAAGGAACCTTTTGCCATGCATGTGTGAATTTCAGAGCATGAAGTTGATATAAATTCTTTACTGCTAAGATATCTAGGATATTGATTAGTTAGTAAAGCACTAGCCTTATTTTTAACAGATAGCGTGGCAAAAAATGTTATTCTGATTAACATGATTTTGCCGAGTTTGAATTTTCTGAAAATTTGTCTTGCAGGTACTACCCCATCCTACAATAGCATACGCGATATAAGGATAGAGTACATTATAATGGAGTCGCGTCAGTTATTGAAGAGAAAAATGACGCCATACTAAATGCTATATTCAGTCTGGAGAGCTTTGCCGGCGAATGCGGCTGGCTCTACTTCGCCAAAAAATACAGTATGATCGTTATATTCAAAGAGTTCGGCAATCGGCAACACAGCCTAAGAGTTTTGACTTATTTATTTTTACGGAAAATTGTTTTATTTAATTTTTGGTGTTTACTCAATGATTTTTTTTAGAGCAAACCGGCCCTAGACGAATTTTGTCTTTAAGCGACAAGACCTTAAATCTAAGTTCAGTCGAACCTGTTACGAGAAACTCTCAAGGCGACCAGTGTTCCTAAATACTAAAAGTTTCCAAGTCAAAGCCCCTTATTTTGGAACGTCTCACAGGTGGCCATTTCCTGTAATCCATCGCGATCACTTTTGGTGCAAAAATTAAAATTTGAAAATTTCTTTTTATTTATATAGTGTGGTTCAATTTCGTCCTTGGTTTAAATTTTTTTTATTTGGTTTTAAAGTCATTATCAACATTACCATACCAAAAAACAAAAGAAAATAATAATTTAAATCAAGGAAATAATCGAACCACGACATATGAAACCTTCCGTACGCAACCACCTCCCCTGGATGTCAGTTTCTTTTTAGTTGACGTTATTGAATTGTTCTGTTACAGAGGAGAAGGAGGCATCCCTGTTGAAATCATGGCCTTGTTAAGAGTGTTTGAAAGCCGGTATTGCATCGTTCCTCGTAACATCTTTCTTGTCATTATTTTGAAATGGTCATAGGCCTGAGTGGAGTACAAATTTAGGGAGTAATCGGGGGTTTGCTGCGTTTTCCTTAAACATGAGAATACACCTAGTTCAATTGGTTTTTATCCTACTCGATATACGTTGTAGTTACCAGTGAAGGAAAGAGAACAATTAAACAGGTTTCACCATAAAAAATATGAGCCTGACGTTTTAGTTCCGTTAGACGTAAACACGATAGTAAATATCACTGTAAAACTTGTCACAATGTCAGAAGTCACAATGTTGGTCTATTAACGTCAAATTGCTGTGGGATAATGCCTAAATAATTTTCCATGATGTCCACGTGACCGCCGCCTCTCCACTGCCTCCACATCATCTCGTCCAGATAAGACTGCAGATCTTTTTTTCTAATGCCTTTCCTCCGTTTTAATCCTAATTTAAGTTGACTCCAACACGACTCCACTTCTTGGGTGTGCACACCGGTGCGAGGATCCACGAAATTACGGGCATGCACGACAACACGGTGTCTTCGAACGTTAGCAAGGCGGGTGAGACCTCTGTACGCGCCCCAGTCGTCTGTATGGACTTCACTGCCAGGCAAAAGACATCGCTCTATGATGGGCCACAGGGTAGTTGCGTCTCTCCTGTTAACTACAGTGAAGTACCCTCGGGCAGGGCTGTATTCGGCTGTAATGATGCCAAATACCCATGTATCACGAGCAGGCCTCCTTCCCCTGTTGTACTGACCAAAACAATAACGTGAAAGTTATACTCCTCAGATGGTCAGTATGGAACCCCATTACAGTACAACGCATCGGCGTTGGAATCTTCCTTCAAGAACCACCGGCGTTAGTACCGACGACAATGCGCGAGTTCATGATAGTATTACACAAATGCAAAAAGTCAAGCATATTTTTTACACAGACTTAAACATGAGAAAAGAGAGAGAAAATGAAACTGACTGACTAATTAAATGTGATACTAATTCCAATCAAAATTAACTGTTAGAATATTGAACCTTAAAAAAGTGATTTAACTTTCCCCTCTCCCTCGCAGGGGCACCCAACGAGAATATAGTTCAAAACCACTTAAACACAGCATTGTTAAAGTGTTTTAGTATTTAAAAGGTAGATATAAGCATATTTTTATCCCCTAAAATTTTTTAGTCTGTTGGGATTTCGTAGCTGAAAGTCTTGTGACCCGAAAATTATAGCGATCAAAACTTACCTTTTCGAAAATTTCAGCCAGAAGAAAGGCTCCCGAAAAAAAATTAGGTGTCCTTTTTACGTTAAAAATCCGTTAAAAATGGGCAATAATACCATTTTTTAGATGTTCGAAAATCCTACGAGAGGCAAACAAGCAAGAAATTTTTTTTTAACAAATGTTCCGAAAATTCTAGATCTCAATCGTCTTCCGAACAGATATTTTCCGAAAACTGACGTTGGTTGCCCCTGCCCTCGGGAAATCGAGTTTGAACAGGAGTACAGTACAATCAAAACAGAATTACTGAGAAAACCACTTCACTGATAAATTATGCTTCCAGACATGTTACCTTAGCTTTGTGGTTAAACTTGCTTTCATCACACTTGACTATAGCTCCGGCTCCTCCGAATGGTATGACTGGCCGATATTGAAGATCCACTGCACAAAAATCTTGTAATCTTCTACAGATCTTCGAAATCAAATTCCTATTCAAATTTACGCTTTCTGCTATTTTCTTTTGAGAATCGTCCTGAGTGAAGGAAAAAATCACTCGCAGGAGTGTTCCCAGTGACAGTTTGGGGAATTCGCCAAAGAAGCTGTTAGTACGCAGGCTTCTCCTTTTTTTGCATCCAGTGCATCGCCTGCGAAGGACGTGAAGCACAACGCGATCAAAACCGAAACTGTAAAATTTACCACTTTTAAACTGACTTCCAGTTTTCAACAAATTTTTATCGGTATAATAACTTCTTTCCTACATTTCTATATGCCTGTTTATTTCTCATTTCAAATCCTGATACTGGCCAAGACAAGAGTAGAAACCGTACCTGCTTATGAACGCTTTCAATTTTCACGCTGGCAAAATAACTCGTTTGTCAATCTTATAACTTTCATTAACTGTCCATGTCAAGAAAAAAACCTCTCTTACCAAAAAAAACCATCTATGTGTTCGTCGTTTCTCTCCTTCATATCCATAGCACTATTGCACTGCGCACAACTTAGAGGATTAGCCAACAAATGTCGCATTTGAAGCCATCTGATCAAGTCCGCGTGAGGTCCTCTCTCTAGATCGATAAGCAGGTTCAAGTCCATAATGTGTCGCTGCTACTATACGCCTTCTGAGTTTTTATTTTACATGAAGCATTTCTTCATTGTTGGATGAGAATGACATTCACTCGCGTGGTTGATGAATATTACGATGAATATTACTGTCAATCAGACAAGGCCGTTGCCATGGTGACATAGTGTTTCCTTCTCAACTTATGCACATCGGCAGCCTGAACAAATCTAACTCCAACTCCCTCCTGATACCATTCTCTTCTCCCTTCTGCACACGGCAATAACTTTTATTTCGGTTGAATGACTATATATTAATGAAAAGGTATTGCCAAATCTAACCCATGTAATTTTAAAATACCCTTGTTCCGAAATCCAAATAATGCTTCTTTCTGCCTTGAACTTTCTATCCCCGGAAGTCAATTTTCACAAGTGAGATGAAATATCGAAAACAATGGTTGTGAAAACTTACTAATTGCACGCAAAAGGTACCACGTCAACAAAGACAATGGATCAAGTTTTACTAGATTCAAAACGTTATAAAAAGGAAACTGACAACAATTTACAATCTCCGATCATTTACGATAAGTGTAACCACGTGCAGTTTTGAGTCAATATGCCCGGTGTAAAACGAGCACGTCAGAGTTTCAAGATGATTTTGAAAGTCGCTTTTCGCTAGTTTATTTTAAAATTACAGTTGTTTTGGGGTGCGGGTTATCTGCCAGTGCGGGTAATGTGTTGAAATTTTTTTCTCGCTATTGGAAAAATCGACTGATGCGGGTAATCTGCCGCGCGGGTAAACGGCCGGAAATTACGGTAAGTGCATCTAGGCCGCACTTTCTAACCTGTGGTTACCACTAGTTATAAAATACCCTTGTTCCAAAATCCAAATAATGCTTCTTTCTGCCTTGAACTTTCTATCCCCGGAAGTCAATTTTCACAAGTAAGTGGGTGCGTCGTTTTTTCAAGCTTGATTGATTTCGCGAAAAAAGGTAACGAGAATCAGAAGCTCTTTACATCATGAAACATCTCGGTAGCTCGGTAAATGGCTTATTTATTTATTTCTTGGATGTCTTCTTTTGAAAGTAAGAAAAGAGATAGGAAATTGCTACAGCGGGGAAAAAATCCGGCCCATGTACCGTCTTCGCACCTCGGAACTACTTTGTGAATGAAATCTCAAAACTATCGGCCGCGAGCCTGAGGGGGCAACCCAGTCTCTTGTAATTGGCTAATCGTCTTAGTAACCATGGAGACACCAATATCCTCACACGTAAAAGATAAAAAAAGGTATCTTCATCGCGCGCGATGAAGATATCATTTTTAGTAACAAGAAAAATCATGGCATTTCATCAGTATCTATAATATATACGTAGATTTTCATTTAAAAACAAAATAGAAAATCAAACAGTCATGACCGATTTGCGCAAATATTCAAGGGGTTTTGCTTTACCACTTTACTTTCAATAACTGCCCTTCCTTCATGCAAGACGAGTCACACCAAAAAAGAAATATTAATAGAAAAACGAAAAAAGGGCAAAACTCTGTTTGATATCATTTGCGCGCCAGCCAAAGCATGGGTTGAGTCAGGAAACTCGACCATTACGTGCGAATGACATCATACATTGGTAATGTGATATGAAATATCTAAAATTTCTAGCTCAAATTACAGGGACGCTACATTTTGCCTTCGGTCATATCTAAAATTTCTAGTTGAAATTACTGGGACGTTACATTGTGCCTTCGGTCAGTCATGTCGGCGAGAAATCAGTCGAATAGCGAGAGTGATGGTGAATCTGCCACGAATGACAGAAGCCCACCAAGACGTTTTAACCGTCGCGCTTTTTCGCGAGTTTTTGTCCACCTAGAGAAGCGTCCCAGAGCTGCTCCTGGTAAAAACACCTTTCTAAGATTGAAAAACGTAGGAAGGGCGAAAGAAATTGCTTTCACCAAAAACCACAGTTCGAGTGAGATACAGCAGTTGTTGGTTTCACATTTACCGACCTTAGCAAACCTGGATCTTTCGCGGTAAGTTACTCATCACTGTGTCTAACTAACAGAAAGTACGAGACGACTGAAATATTTGTCCTTTTTGTTACAGTTTGAACATCATCAGCTCGTATGACAGAGGACATTGCATGAGTGTCGTTCATCGTGGCGTTCCTGACGGGGCGAAAATCATGCAACTTTTTGGAGGAGATGCCAAGAAGAAAATTTATTTGTACTGGAGCCGAGGAGGTAGATTGTCCTTCATTGTTTGCGCTTGTTTCGTACTTTCCCCTCAAACGTTGAACTGTGGGCAACTAACAAAAAAAAAGATGTAATTTATAACCACGGGGCAAAATTCATGTCGCAATACCCTTCTGCATTCATCGTCTTTAACCTGAGAACTTTACTTACGCGGCACGCCGTGCAAAATAAACTCAGGAGAAATTGGGCTTGAAGGAGAGAATTTGTCCCTTTACAGCAGCATACCCTGCCACGTTGATTAACTTCTGCAGCGCCCTCTAAAATCGATAATCACATGAAAGTTCCGAGTTTAGTTTAAACTGAAAAATAACCCGACTTTTTTTGCATGTGAATAGCGTCTATTGTTGTCTAACTCGTTCTCCACAAGATGCCGCTTCAAGAACACAATAGTGGCAGGATATTCAACAATTTCTCCATCGAGCAACTTTGTCACAGGAGCGACTTCTGGATTCCCCCATTTGTATTCCCAGCGGCATAGTTGAAAAAAAATAGGCATACCTATTCGCCGGTGTGCAAAGTAGTAGACGGGTATTTTGGAGTGTAATTGACGTTGAGCGGCACAAAACCTATCAATTCTACATTTTTTTGAGAAATCTCCATTGCCAAAAATCATGGTTTTTTCTCCATATAAACAGTTTAGACATAGAGAGGATATTAAATGGCCGCGCGGAGATACGAAATTTCTACCATCACCACCGGCAAATGCCAACCAGTCATCAGCCGCACCAATGCCCTCATCTCCTCCCTCACCTTTTGCATACAGTCCTCCATTATCAAATCCCTCACTGTTGCCATCAAACATGCAACTATCTGGTCATTCAATGGTCTCACCAATTGCCACAACCTCTGGCATTCATGCAAATGTCAGAAGAACAGATGTTACATCCCGTCCTGTGCTTAATGCACCTCCAAGAAGTGGTCGTAAGTATACCTTAAAGCAAACACAAAATATAAGAAAAGCAGTGTAACGATATGGTTAGGGTTCTTGACTTTTTTTTAGACGTTTTCAGTTTTCTTTTCACTTGGTAAATTTTAGATTAGATTCGAGAATCAATTAGATCATTTAAAAAAAATCAACTTATCTCAAAATTTTTGATTAATTGTAAAGTTTGAACTAGAAAACAGTTTCCTTATATACAGTCATTTGCATTCGGGTAATGACAAGGCACCTCCTTGGTTGCTTCTGTGAATGGTGGACAGGTATCCCTCATATCAGTTGGAAACAACATTTTCCTATTTTCTCTTCCAACTTTAGATCAAACAAGAAGATATCTTGCAGCATTAGCTGGAAGTAATACAGATGGTGAGTCCTCTGTAAATTTACCTATTAACAGAAAAATAAATAATATTGGCAAAATGCATCTCAGAAAAAATAACCTAATATAAGACAAATACGACTAAAATCCAACAAACAAAAACACTGCTCTGTCATCATTATTGACAAATAATGAAAATTATTAATGAGTAATTTTCCCAAACATTTTTTTTTCAGGTACTGATGTTAGTTTTATTACCATACCAGAGAGTGACGAAGATGGTGAGGAAAGTAAACTGTAGATTGTAGTAGTAATGGAAAGTACATTGCATTGCTTTGTCCAAGATGCACACTTTGAGTTGAAAGAGATGCAAAGCACTGATCAAATTGTTACGATCTTGAAACATTTCACTGTTGTCTTTGCAGCGAAGCGTATATTAATTTTAACAATAGATGGTTCCCCCTATCATTTGCCTCACCCTGTAACATTTTGTCTTTGACAGATACTGATTTGTTGCACAATGATGTGGTCATGAACCCTCCTCCTCGAGGTAAATAATGAATCTTCAATGACTGGAAAAAAGGCAGGGCTTAGGGACTTTGATTAAATTGTGCATTGTTACACAGACGTTTTTGGTGATAAAAATACCAAGTAAAGACACAGAGTCCAACCTCTTAATCAAAGTGTTTTTCCGACTTGCAGGCAAACTCTCTGACTGCTGTACCAAAATGTTTGGCACAAAGGAAACGATTTCTTGATTGAGAGCTTTGAAATTGTCTCCATTCATCCAAGAAAACAATATTTATTTGAAGCACCGTGTTAACACATTTAAACATTGCACAAGACAATCCCTAATGACATCTACATCCACATAGAAATGTAATGAATTACATTGATTATCAAATTAGTGTCAGAGTTTGCTATTATAGTGAATAATCATGTATCTATATGATCTTTTACAAGTGCGAAGACAGAGACCACCAGTCAATCTGGTGGGAAGCACATCGACAACCACAAGGGCTACAGATGTGATTTCACAAAGTTCAGGTAAATGAAAAAAGTTACTTACACAAACGTTATTAACATAATATGCAATACTTCATTTAAACATTGCGCAAGGCAATCTCGAATAACATCTACATCCATACAGAAAATGTAATATATTAAATTTATTCTCAATGTAGTGTCACAGTTTGCCATTATAGTGAGTCATGTATCTATATGATCTTTTACAAGTGCAAAGACAGAGACCACCATTAAATCTGCCAGCAAGCACATCTACAACCACAAGGGCTACAGATGTGATTACACAAAGTTCAGGTAAGTGGAAAAAATTTACTGAAACTAAAAAAAGTAGTGAAAAAATAACAATGGAATCCTTGATGGAAGCTGCAATTATGTGGGAAATTTCAACACAAAGCAAATCACACACATTAAACTGTCATATAACATGCGTACCATTACAATTGTAAAAAATGACATAATTAATTGTTTTTATATCACTATCTAATGCAACTGAGAGGAGACAGACTTTCCTATACTACGGCAACATAAACAAGCACACCGACCACAAATGTAACCTCACAGAGTGCAGGTTAAGTCTTCTTGATTACAATGTATGTTTGTTACTCAGCACTGTCAAATGATTCTTGTATTAGGAGACATTCCATAGCACATGATATTGATTTTTATTTACCTGTAATGTTCCCTCTGCCTTTCAGGGTGTCCTGGTGTACCCTTTCATGGAGATGGAATTCAAGGTTAATGCATGATTGGATTTGTTGGCATATTTACTCCCTGACCGCTGTTTTCCCTTTTTACTAGGTGCATTGAAGAGTTAACAAAGACATAACAATGAAAGAAAAAGGGATCAGCTATATCCTTTCAAAGTCACTGATAGCTATCCCATCACATCCACCTTACCACAAACAGTGGGTTATTCTGATTCAAGTATCATATGATAGCTTACCATTCAATAATGATGAGCACACAATAATATAATCAATGTATTGTTGCTAATTTGGTTTTTTTTCTGTCGCTCCTACACTTTTCATCCTCTTAATTTTTACTACTTTTTGTCTTTGCTCATAAACACTAACTGAAATTATCTTTTTAAAATTATTTCAGTGGGGACAATAAAAGAAGACTTGTTCCCATATGGCTTAGGAGGTAGGTATGTAACAAGTAAATATGGTGCACAGTATGTTTTAGTGCTATGACTCCACCTATTTGGAAAATCACTGGGTAGAGTGGTAAGTTATGACCTTGAGTAAGTCAAACAAGGTGCTTTGTAGAGCATGGTATTACTTAATAATTATATCCTACAGGAACACAAGACAACCTGGAAAATAGAACAGACGAGACAAACAGGTGTGAACGTCTCCTAGAGGGTTCATGTAGAGAAGAAAACACTTGTATGGTGCCTTTCTTGAATCACTCCTTTGAAGAGGTGACTGACATTTCATTAACTTCACTTTAGTTGAAAATAATTGCTCATCAATCTACATAGCAGTTAGCCACCATATGCCTATTTAATTGTTAACACTGGATTTGTTATTCCAATCACAAAATATCATTTTTTTTTTCTGGGAACTAATGAAGTTATTTATTTGACATGAAAATATGAAAAGGAAATAATGTGGTCTACTTACAAACAAGAACTGTATGGAGGGGTTTTAATAAGAGCCAGCTGCTGGGGGTGTACCTCCATCTACATCATGAGCAAAATAGGACAGTGAGATCCCTGGGTTGTGGTCATGGCTGGACATTTTAACCTTCGATTTATTGCCCATCCTCTAGAAATGTTAATAACACCCCAGGATATTTGCATTGGTTGGCCTTATGTTACATGCACATTGTATGTATTTGTTTTTTTGTTTTAAAGATGTGCTGGCAGGCGTATGAAGATAGGAGGGCGTTAGTCGTGGTACTATTTAATCCTTCTGGTCTAGGTCAATTCCATGCTAACATGCGAAGGTACATTGTCCACACCATAAACTTGGTATGTTTTGTTTTACTTCAGGTATGAAAAAATCACAAAGAAAAAATTCCTAACCAAAATACAATGACTCCAAAACAACAGTTACAGTTTTGTTCTGTTTGCAGGACACAATGACGCAAACCAACATTTAAGACAACGAAAAAAATAGGGAGAAATCTTAAGAACCAGAAACTTATATGATATAATTACTTTCCAATTTTCAGACTGCTACAAAGTTTGAAAGACAGTAGCAGTCCAGATGATTGGTTTTTTTGGGCTGCCGAAACAACATCTGAAAATGGAAAAAAAGGTGAGTAAAACAAGTACAACATTGAGTACAATTGTCTTAGTTGTGCACAACATGTATCAATTCATAACTTTATCAATCTCTACTATAGTGCTCGACAAGTATGGAAACGGAGGCGAAGAGCAAGTAATTTTTTTAGCCCCATCCACCCAACAAACCCCAGTGTTTGTTGATCGTATTGAAGGTATGTCTACATTGTAACTGGCCTGAAATGTGCAAGACTTTCAAGATTGATGTGATCTAGAATAATAATTAATCATGACATACATGTAACTTGATAACCATTTAGCATTGTTATTTAAAATTACAGAACTTCAGAGTAGGATTCAACATAAAATTAATGTGCTAGAAAATTGTTGCTTTCATTCTGTACTGCAGGTCCTTTCTTCACTAACCTTGACCAAAGAAGGTTGTTTCGTAGGATCAGAGCAATGATTCACGGCCTTAGTATGGAAAGGTGAGAATGCATTGGAGTTGATACACTAAGTACAAAAATGGAAAACCATTAGTCAGTGAGCACCCCTAGTTATTGACCATGTGACTGCTTACTGTAGGATACATGCTACAGTACCGGACAGAAGTAACCTAACAGGGAACGCATTACTGGACGCTTAAGGAACGCTAATTGGAACGCTAAGGGAACGCTTAGGGAACGCTAAGGGAATGCAAAGTAGAACGCTAAGGGAATGCTATGTAGAACGCTAAGGGAATGCTGAGTAGAACGCTTAAAGATCGCTTTCTGCTTGGCGTTCTCTGTTAGGTTACTTCTGTCCGGTACTGTATATATAAGTACTAATCAACCAAAATAAAATAAGACATTTTGTGCCTACTTCAAAGCGTAATTGACAAGTAATTTGGTTCTACCATACATGTAAATCTTTCTCAAAATTTCATTACTCCTGAATTAAAGTCAGCAATAAGATCATCAAGAAGGGTCACCAAGAACATGAAATGAACATCTCGAAGTTAGTGTTACAGTTTAGCAGAGAAACATCTGTTTTATTTTTCCTTAAGGAAAAAATCAATAAGACAAAAATAATTATTTACAAAGTATGTTTCTGTACCATGTTTCTCAAGAAAGAATGTTTAAAATCTACAGAGACCAACTTGACCTGTGGAGACAGTTGCGGAGGCAACAGGAAACTGAACTGGGAATGATGACCTCTGGCACTCAACATGACTTGGTAAAACGGTGTTAAAGAATCCATAACCAAAAAAAAAAACAAGCCAAAAATGCACACTATTTTTAATCCCTGTATATGATTGACTTCTCCTCCTTGTAAATTTGATGGTAAATATGTTACAGAGTCAGAGATGTTACTAAATGATGATCTAGAATGGATCTGGATGATCTAGAACAATATTTTATTAAAGAATTTTCTCAAACATGGTAGTTTCTTAGATTGTCATGGTTAGATACAATATGGTGAAAGTTTGCAGAGCTTGCACAAGTAAATTATAATCCCAGAGTGAACGAACGAAAGCAGCATTACAACAAAACAGATGCAAAGGATACGTCAAATTGGAAGTTAGAATTTTCAAAGTACATTAACATTCTTCAAAACAAACAGGGAAAGCATGTTGCCATAATAATTAACACATAATAAGAATCATTGATTAAATTAATGAAGTGATGATTCCAAATTGTTAAGAACCCTTTCGCAAATTTCTTCCATGTTCACAAGTTTGAAGCGAGGGTTGAGCATTAAAGGATATTAATTTTGGAATTTAACAGGTCCAACAAAAGGTCATTAGTGAGGAAACGTCATGTCCAAAGGTATGTAACCATTACTAATTGAATTATCTGAAAAAGTAGCTGCAATACTATGATCAAGTAAATCTTGAATGCTCTTCAAAAATAATCAGAACTGACCAGAAAGTTCATGAATGTCATTTGTCAAGTAAAGTGTTGTCTTGTTGGAATTTTCTAGAGAGATTTATCATAACTGTCACAGTAAAAGCTGCTTTTAGAAACTTGTACATTGACTAGATGCAAGTGGCTCACTAGTCTGTTGTTTTGGTTGTTTGGGATTTCATTCCTGAGTGTGATTTAAAATCAATTTTTCTGTGCGTGCATGACTGCTATCAAGATTGGTTTCTGCAGTTTGTGATGCTGGGGAAGGAGTCTCTATGCGTTTTTGACTTTGAAAAGGACAGTTCTTTGCCTGTGGTTAGATTAACATACAGAACTATTGTAGTTGATTTTAATAACGGTAGTGACTCCCATTCCTGAAATTGTTCACAACCTAATAATTTGCATTTGTTAGGGACAGTGCAGTTGTTTATCTTTCTGCTGTTAACTTGATTACTGTAACATCATGGATTAGAAATTGATATAATCTAGAAACTTGGCTACTGTCTATGTAAGTATTTCAAACATTTTAAAATAATGTTAATTCAAATCTCTGTTTTTATATTTACTATCAGGAACCTGAAGATGATCAAAGTCAGGAGGTGACAATAATAGTGACTTTCATGATTTCTTAATTTTGAAAGCATTGTTCTCTATCATAAGGAACTAACATATAAAGAAGGACACCTGATTAATCTTAGAATACCTACACATTTTGCTAGTTCCTTACATAAGTGTCTAATATGCTCATTAAAACTGAGATCTTGATCAGTACATAGACTCCGCGTAACTTATGACTGGTGGTATTGTATAAAACTTCCCCATTATTGTTAGAAACTCTCATCTCATCTTCACTGGACAACAATAATCTTACTACATAGTTTAAGTCCAGTTACAAAAATAGATTTTGTCTTACCAGTGCTTAAGTTCAAATTTGAGAAAATTATTAACAAGTTCTATTTAACTCTTAAAGTACCTCTTACATTACTTTTGTCAAGAAAGATTCCAAGATACATGTACATTTGATATCTACATCTACATCTACATTTAATTTGGTCGGTAAAAATCTGCAGATATCACACCAACCGTTATATATTTTGTAGATAAACATCAGAAACCAGCGACACCGGAGATTAATGTCTGAACCAAAGGATGGCATTAAGCTACGAGTGCGACTGGCCAACAACGAGGAGCCAATGACAAGGTCCTTTTCTAGAGGTGCTTTGTTCCAGGTACAAATGCTCTTCACATAACAGTATGGATATATTATGTGTGAACCTCAGTGACAATGTTTCACGATAATACTGATGGTTTATTCTCATTAAAAGTTGTCTCTTTCTACTACTTTGCAGGAGGTATATGACTGGGTTGGGTCGATGGAAAAAGCCCCCCTGTACTTTACACTACATACACAAGGGCAACTAATGAGTCATGCAGATGAAATAAAAGGAAATTGTGTTGTTCATGTTGCTGAAAGGGTAACTAGTAAACTGCAATATGCCAGTTCTCGTTTGCTAAATATTACAAGGAAGCATATGTAACAACAGGCTTATAAACTGGAAGAAAGCATGCAAAACAAAAATACATGTTTCAAGAAATGCATGGATCTAGTACAAAACCGTTTCCATACATTTAAAGGCTTGGCATTATACAGTGATTCTTAACAGTTTCTATTTAAACTACTATTGAATTGTGATGACAAATATGTACTACAAGAAATTGGGATAAGCAAACGGATTGATAAAGTAAGTTATGCAACCATAAGGTAAAAGGGAGGTGCTGACGTTTCGAGCATTAGCCCTTTGCCGGAGCGAAGTGTGACAACGTATTGTTTACTTATGCCAGGTGTCATTCTCCTTAGCATTTGAAACAGTTTAGTTGTAGAGAATCATTAAGATATACACAGAAAAAAATAGTACATGCTGAAATCATAACTTTTGTCATAAGGATTGTACAGCTTTGTGCATAACTTAAGTGAATTCGCTTAAGTCGCGTGATGAGTGTGGTCATTGTTTAGCTTTTAAAAACAAAGCGTTGCAATGAAGAGATGAATAACTTCAAAGGCCAGAAACAACATTTCCAGTAAAATTAGAGTACACTGAAAAATTTGTAATACTTAAATATACATAATATAATAATAATAATAATAATATACTCCATTTATATTGCGCATATTCTATATGAATAATCATATGCGCATTACAATCAGACCAATAGACCATGACACCGGGAACACGCCCTACATATAATACACACACACACACACACTCACATATATACATCTACGCCAGTTGTTGTTTACGATTTTTATCATTGTTATTAAGCTGTGAACTAAAACCTATCATTTAACCACTTCACAGGAGAGAGGAGAAGTCGGACGGTTACTTGGTTCTGAGGTAAGGGAAGTACCTACCCTAAAATCATATTTGTTTGACCAAAATGTATAAATTGCAAGCAGGAAATAATTCCTCTATCTTCACCTAATGGATCACATCTACTTACTCCTTTGATGAAGGCCAATAAAGCATCAAATCAGCCGACATTCATGCACTAGTGTTGATCTCAAATTCCTCCAAAAATTTGTCTGAATGTTACCTAATAAACGAAATAAACTATAATAAACTCCAACATATTCAGTAAACTCAACTCAACCTAAATGCTTTACATTATTAGTGATAAATATTATTGGCATTCTGAATGATTCAGCGAAATTGAAAAAGCAATGTGGAGATATTTATCATCACTTTATGTATGCATATAGCAACTGATTGCTTAAGAATTTGTATAATCTTAGAGCCAAATGCAAACTTGTCAATTTTAAATATCAACGTTTCTGACACACTAACATCACTAGTTCCCTTGGCGACGAAGCCTTTCGAGGAATCGACACTTGGGACAATAATATCACTAGTTCCCTTGGCGACGAAGCCTTTCAAGGAATCGACACTTGGGACAATAATATCACTAGTTCCTTTAAGAATAAGTCTATTTTAGATATCAACGTTTCTGAAACACTAACATCACTAGTTCCCTTGGCGACGAAGCCCTTCGAGGAATCGACACTTGGGACACTAACACCACGAGTTCCTTTGAGAATAAGGTTTTTTTAGGCATCAACGTTTCGTACACACTATCATTATTAGTTCTCTTGGCGAAGAAGCCTTTCGAGGAATCTTCATTTGTTCTCTTTGCACCAAGGTCCATTAGTGATGGCCTTTTTGAAAGAAACATACATTGCTAGTTCCATGGGCAACAAAACCATTTGGGTCATTGACACTTAGAAACACACTATATCACTAGTTACTTGACAATTAAACATCAACCCTTGAAACACACACTGACATTGCTTGTCCCAGTGGCCAAGACGAAATTCTTACGACAATGTAATGGCTATGTCAGAAAAGTACTCAAGATGTCGACTTCCTATCCTTTGTTGTTGACCAATCAGGTTTTAAAAATTAACTTAAATAAAATATGTCCCAATTAAGCAAATGTAAATAAGAAAAGTGTTATACAATTTCACAGAAGAACTAATCTTGTCAAACTTGTTTCATGAGTGAGTCTAGTGAACAAGTGAACTATTTTTCAACACAAGAGGAGAAATTTATTATCTCCAAGAGCGATGTAATGTTCTGTTAATTATTTTAACACCAAGTAAATCCCAAACCATTTCACTGAACAGGCTAGCAGTGCGCATTATTGTATAACCACAGCAATGGTGATTTTTTTCTCACGTGAAGATAACAGTTATGTTATTGTCGTGTGTGAAAAAAATGTGTTTTCTCGTTAGATGCTCAGCCAGCATTTCCTTAGTATTTACATGTAACAAAGAAATTTTATTAGTGTAAACAATATTCCTCAAACACCATGGTAACACCTAGTTTTCAACTAATGTCTGCATAATAATTATCATGATGCATAATGCATAATATCATTTGGGGTAGGATACTTCCCTTAATTATTTTTGTTGCAGGTTTCATTCATAGGAAATTTTGAAGGGCCAAAAGAATTATCTGCTACAATAACTGGTTAGTGCATATTTCAGTGTAATAATTATTATTATCAAATAAACAATAACCATTCCAACTGCCTTCAGTGCATCATGAACATTAATATTCAATTGTGGCATGCTTGTTTTTGTTGTGTACAGATGACCCCACAATAAACAGCACATCTAGCACCCATGAGAAGAGAGAAACACATAAAGAGATGAAAAAGAGAAAGGACAAAAGGGCAACTGCAGAAAGAAAGAGGTCCAAGAAAGAGAAATCAGCAAACAATAGTTGATGGAGATGACTGATTGTGAAATCAAATAAGTCACCTTGATGTGCAGCCTCCTGCTTAAAAAAAAGTTGACAATGATAATTGTTGGTCTAAGTTGGTGAACAAATACTTAAAATTTATGTTAATCGTCACCTGTTAATGAAAGCTTACAGTATAATATTTGCTTGTCTAGTGATAGGCAAACATTATTTCAGTATATTAAGAAAAAAATAGGTTGCCCTCTTCTCTCTTCTACACAGAATAACAAAATGTTTTCATTGATACAAAGTTTGAGTTTCGCACTGAATTTTGTATCAGGTCAAAGACAGTTTTTTTGATAAAGTTTAACTTTCCTTGTTTCAATTCCACTAATTCGTCTGAAACTGAAAATACATATTACAGCATGTCTACCAATTAAATGTAGATTAAACAAACCTGGCAACAATGAGTCCAGTTGGTTACTGGATGATACCCCCTGCTTCGTTTCAGAAAGGCAAAGATACTTATTAGTATTCATCATTAAATGTAGTTGTAAATAAATTATTAAAGTACAGTAAACCCTACTTTTATCCCTAGCATTATGAAAAAATGTCAAAAAATAAATAAATAAATAGGATATAAGCCAAAAAAAAACAGCAGTAATGATAAGGTTAGTAGTTCATATTTGTAAATAGCATCCAAAAAAAAAGATCTTAAAAAATATGATGGAAAAAAGATATCACTTGCTTTTGAGATACTCAATAGTATGTAGTAAGAACATGAACATGTACAAAAATTTACTCATTCTTATTTGATTGTACTATATGTTAAGACTGATCAGTTAACATTACCAAATATTTTCAAAAGCTTAGTTAGTGAATTAGTAATTAGATGAGATTTCATGTCGTTTAAATCACATAATTAGTTTTACCTTTGTATATATATATATATATAGATATACAGTATTATCTTTGCCTTTCTGAAGCTCAAAGGATAATACCAGTCTTGACTGGGGGGACCAGGAAACCCTTACTACTGTAACAAAGTTGAATAAACTTGTATTTTAAAAAGTTTTATTATAAGTGCCAGGAAAAAAATTAAGTAAACTTCTGTAGTTTACACAGCTTACACATGCATTCAAGAACTGCACGAAACACACTAAAAATAGAAAAAAAAAACATTTGGGGGCATCAAATAAGCTGGCGTAACATAAAAATCAAACAAGCCTTGCTTTACAATTACAATTTGCAGTACCATAGCCCTAGACAGGACTCGTACTAAAAGCTGTTTCATACAACTGATTTCATCTATGTTTGCCCATAAACAAGAAATAAATAAACAAAGCAAGCCCACGAAACCTCAACAACACGCTATTTTAGGTTGGAATTAATGAAAAGCGTAAAAGAGACATAAACAAACCTCGAAACTTGAAGACTTGTAACTCGCCATGAACGCAATTTCCTTCACTTACTGGAATTCGTCCCCCCCGGTTCATGTACTATTTACCAGTCTCTTTCACGGTCTTCTACTCGACTACGAATACGAATACGAGTCGAGCTCGAATTCCGTCTTGTTGATTCAAAAGGTTCGACTCGTACTCGAATTGCAGCATCCGTAAACGGATCGACTTGTCTAAGCTGACCCTATTTGAATTCGTGTCCGGGTCACCGCTATTCGTGTACGATGTTTTGGATTCCGACCATGTACGATGTTTTGGATTCCGACCATGTTTGAATTCCAGTATGGATTACTGGTATTCGTGTACGGCTTTCAGACGATTTAAAATTCGTGTTCGAATCGTTGGTATTCGTGTACGTATCGCAATACGTATACGGATTACAGAAGTCGTACTCGGTTGCCCAGAAACAAATATTGATCCACACACACACAAATAAACAACTCACTCGAGCGAAAATAAGCAAGTACAAAGCATCCCACGTGGAAAGGACGCTGCCACGTTATTAACAATAAATGCAGCGGTTACGATGTATGAGTGTTTGAAACATCGCTTCCCACACAAATTTGTAAAAGACAGATACCTGGGTCCGTTTTCACAACCGTCTGCGAGCGTTCCGTTGGCTGCCGGGTCTCGAGTGGTTTTGTCGGGAGCAATCTCCACCGTAAAATTATCAGGACCTTTAGGACTTTGGCTATCCGACTTGATATCTTCAAGAAACGGCTTTTTCTCGCTCGCTGGAGTATATGTCCCGTCAATATCACCCATTGTAGATCTATGGATGCAGTTCGCGAATGACCAAAATGCTCTTCTTCCACTCAGTTAAGTCCGTACTCATTTACTCAATGGATCGTTATGTTCCGTAAAGCCAGATTGAAGCTCCTTAGACTCTTTTATACCTTTGTTACACCAGCCTACCAGCTTTTCAGTTGAGCTCAGCAATGTGTAGATTTCCCGCAATGACCTCGACCGCTAAATTTAGCGGCACGAGGCTGCAGAACTGTTAATTTGCGCATGTGCTCGCCCCGTGCAAAGCAGTGTTTTGCCGGCTTTTTTTCCATTAGCCAAGGCTGCGATTTACCCATCCCTCGTTCACATTTTACTGATACTTATTTTTTAAAACAGAGTTATCACCTTTTTG